>JAHPZR010056161.1:0-13713 GCA_019787425.1 Platygyra sinensis | reverse complement strand
GTGAAAAAGGTGCCATGCAACAAACTGCAACCATTGTGAATCAAAACAGTTGCCACCGCAACGTTCCCTTTCGTTAACAAGCGATGGCATTTTCACCTAGCATCGAACCTGGAACCTCTGTTTCCTAACATCCCTCTTATACCACTGCACTACCAGGTTCATCCACCAAATTTCTGCAAAATTTAATTATACAATGTGACTTTCTTAAATATTAATTAATGATAGAGCTGCCCCAATCTACAAAAAAAGTTAACTGCAAGTCAACCAGTGTGAATATTAACAATTAAGCACTTGGTGAGTGCATTTCACTCCATCAACAAATTATAACCAGTTTCTACCTTGTCCAGGCCTGAACTGAAGCAGATATGGAATTGTCCATTCTGAAAGGCTTGGTTACTAATTATGGCAGGCTTTATTACCAATTATGGCATTGCTTGTTTACGAAAGGGAAATAGGCATTGCCACTCTTAAGAGGCTTGTCTTTCCAATCAATTAAATCATTAAAATTGTAAATTATGCACAAATAAAATGAAGTGCACTGTAGTGATGTAATTATGTTTATGTCATTTGTGTCACTTGGTTTGAGAAAAGGGCTACAGAGCTAGTGGAAGCTCTCACAAGTGGATACCCTCAGGACCCAAAAAGGCATGATTAACTGGAACTGTCTGCTTTCAAGAATGTTTCTCATAAGGAGCCACTAGGGGTGTGAGGGATGGATAAGAGATTCCCAGCTAACTAAATACAAGAAATACTGTCAACTAAATGATACTAAATGATCTTTTTGTTCTATTACCTTGTGCAATGCTGCGATTATGGCAATAATGGAATACAGTATACTGCAGTACTAAGACTGGCCATTGGTAACGATTAACAGCAAATCATAATTGCAGCCAACATAAACAGTCTCACTGCAACAAAATGCAATGATACAATTCGCAAATGTTTGAGTAAAACCAATGACTAGCCTTAATCAGACACCCTCAGAGTGACCAGGGCAGCTTATGGGAATGCCCAATTATGGGTATAAGTAAATAAACAGCTTTTTGGGGGTTTTATGTTGGGGTTCAAAGAAAGTTCTGTGCAGGCAGTTGTAAATAGAACTGTCTGCTTTAAAGAATGTATATTAATAATAAGAGAGCTTAAGACAGCCTCCACTGGAACTGGACTAGCCATGGTAGCCTAATGGTTAACATGCTGGACTCCAAATTGCTGTCCAGGTTTGAGCCTTGGCAGGGGTCATTACATTGAGTTCTTGGGCAAGATGCTTTACCAAAACTCTTGTAATGCTTCTCTCCATCCAGTTGTATAAATGGGTAGCACTGAATTTAATACTGGGGGTAACCCTGCAATGGACTGGTATCTCATCCATGCTATAGAAACAGAGATATGCTCAGATGGCAGTTTGGACCACCATCCAAATTGAGGTCATAACATTCTTCTGAGATTATTGAGGCATACCAGGAGACAATATTGTTTTGCAAAACTGAACATTATATAGCGACCACTTAGTATTGAAATGGTTCTTTTCAGAACCACTCGAACCACCCTTTTCAGAGCAATGAAAATAAACAAAAATTGTCAACAATGCAGTGAGGGTCTGGATGGGGGGGTACAAATGTCAGTTGTCAGTTAAAATTTTGGCGATTTGTCAGTCGTCAGTTAAATTTAAGGCCCTTTGTCAGTTGTCAGTTAATTGGCTGTTAATAATTAATTAAGTAATTTAGTTGTTTCTTTTTTATCCAAAATTTAGCTCAAAAGGCACATTAAATGTAAATTGTATTGCTAATTCGAAAATTGCTACTCTAATAACCTTTTTTTTCAAATTTAGAGTTGAATTCATTTACAAGCGGCTATCGATGGTTACTCTCCTGCTTGCCCGAGAATAACATTCCTCTCTAACCCCTAGACCCTTAGTCCCTTAGCTCATCATAATTAACTTTCAAAAGAAAGACAAACAAATATCGGAAGGGTCCGGAAGAGTTCTTTCTTTCTTTGTTCATTTGATTTGATTGGGTATTGTTTGTCAATAGCTCAATTGTGATTGGCTGGGATGAAGCGATCAGGGAACATTGCATTCGCCCATACCGGCGCATTGGGAAGAGAGTAACAAACAAAATATGTTTCCTCCTGTGAAACATGAAACATATCTACTATAAGTGTACATTACAAATCAAGCCGAAAATGGGCACGTATTGGCCACCCAGATCACTACATGAAACAAATACACAAGTACTAAGAATACATGTATACTGCTCATTTCGCTTCCTGAGTCATCCAGCATACTTGAAAGCTCCAGCTTCCACTGGTCGTCCGTTGTAATGGCGAAGTTATCACTTTTCCCGCCCGGTTTCGGTGCCATCCGATAAGGGTTTATATCGGAATCTCCAAGGCTGTATTTAATTGTTAGTCCATTCAGACCAAGGAATTGAATAAGGTGCTTTTTGAGAACATGTACAGTATTTAATTCGGAATACGGCTTCTTTTTCTTTCGAATGCCGTATCCGAATTAACAGGGTAAAAGCTTACAATCGCTAACATCAGCATTGGCAGCCATCATGTCAGCTGGCACTTGCTCTGGACTGCTCAGCATGAGTTTGTAAATTGGAGATCATAGGTGAAATGACCCTGATGTACATCGGTGATACAGTAAATTGTTAACGAAATATGACACTCAAGCATCCTGCTGCTAAGATTTAATATAAAAGGTACATTTGTTTGACGAAAAGAGTAAAGCATTGTTATTTACAACAGGTTTTGAAGGATATTTAGGCCAATAAGATCTTTTGTCAGTTGTCAGTAAAACCCGCTACAAATGTCAGTTGTCAGTTAAATTTTAGGCTATTTGTCAGTTGTCAGTTAAAATTTTGGCCATTTGTCAGTTGTCAGTTAACCCCATCCAGACCCTCTGCAGTCAATGATCCAATGTCAAAAGTAGGAATGGCCACAAAGAGAAACCTTTTGTCTCCCTCATGACAGGAAGGCTGTTGGACATTATGCTAGCATTTTTTCAAGCATTTTAATGAGACAAAAGCATCGAGCATTATTCAAGCATTCTAGTGACATTTTTAAGGAAAATTAATATTTCTTCCACAGAATATAGAAATAAAAATTATTTTTACAAGAAAATGAAGACTAAACATAACCTCTTCAAGTAAGTATCACCAAAAGGGGACAAAGGATCAATAGAACGACAGAACATTTAGAGAATTATCTTCTAGTGTATTAAAACTTTTACATGCGTTGTTGTTAACTTGTTATACTAAGTATAGACCCTATGCAAAAATGGCTGCCATTAAATTATTCTTTTGCTCGTATTCAAAATAGCCTGACTAACCTCGTTCAGGATAACAAATTCTTTACAATTTTTGTCTCAAAAACGAGGTTAGTCAGGCTAATTTAAATACGAACAAAAGAATAATTTAAAGGCAGTCATTTTTGCATAGGGTCTATACATTCTTGTTAAGCAGTCTGAACTGTTAATTGTGTTGAGACGTTAAAATTATTCTGAAAATTTAAAACCCTTATGCATAACAATTAACCAAACATTTTAGTGATATTCTTGGTTGAAACCGAGCATTTCAGTGGGAAAAAAGAGCTCTCCTAAGGTCTCACATGATTGGCTTGCTACCCTTTGAGAGTACAATAGAACAAACAACAGAAACAATGCCCCTCGCCCTAAAACAATAACAGCTGCTACAATGATAAAACAAAAGCAGCTTAGGACAGCTGCTACATTACTGGAAAAAAATGGAGCATTAAGGTAGAGCATTTTAGTGGGAAAATAAAAGCTTAATGTACAAAAGCCTAATGACAAGTGACTGACAAAAAATATTTTCCATACCTATAAAATTTTTATGAACCACATCTGGTTTCCCACATATATAACTTAGGAGAAGTCAACACTCTAAAAGGAGAAACTGTTGAGGAAACCTATATCTTTATTACCTTAGTTTGTACAAATGAATTTACATAATATGTCATGCTTACTTTAATTTTGCTGCCACATACTTTAAAACAGCTGCATCTGCAAGACAACAAAGGCAAAAGACATTTTTCTCACTGTGACAGCTTCTAAGCCAAATATAAAGTTATGGATAATATCAATATTTTTGTCGAGTCCGATGATAGTTCGTGACAAACTGATGTCACGCTATGGTCGAATGAAGCAAACTTTGGTCGTGGAAAATTCATCTTCGAGGTGAATTTTGAGCAACCAGAACACCGGAAACATCCTTATTTCTATACGTTAAATTGTAGCAGAGTAACTATAGTTTCATTTCCTAAAGCCGATTCCCATATCACAAATTAGTTTTTCGGATATTCACAAAATCGCTAGCTCTGTTAAGCTGGGCTGGCCGATAAAACAGCGCTGCCAACGAGTGTCGTGAAATGAAATGCGGGGATATTTTGTTTGATAAGGTTTATAACAACATGGGTACGCTGGAGTAAACTTTCACTCAACTTTAATCAAATGAATGCTTTTCATCAACAGTAGACAACAATGCCGCTCATTTTAAGAGCTGTAAAACGCGACGTGTTATAACCTGAATTTCGAGAATTGAATTCCGACCTCAAATCATTCATCCGACAAGTAGTAAACAGCGGAACACCGGAAACCAGGTACAAAATTTTGCCAGGGCATAGTGTACACTTTAAACAGTCACCCATTAATGGGAATTCACGTATCACAAAGGAACACAAAAGTCTCGGAGGTTTGAAGACAAATTTTAATTTTGAGGTAAAACGAAATGTACATTTATCGATCACAAAATTCACTTCCCTTGAAAATGAAATGGATTAACTCAAAAACACAAAGGTACCCAGAATATGAAAAAATAACTTTAGAGCAATGCTGGAATCGAATTTAGTGAAGGCCTGACGCAAAATAGAATGGTGAGATGTTCTTGTTTAACCACACTTTCAAATCGAAATGAGAACAACATGGTTTCCTCATCTCTGCAAGATGAGAAGAAGAAAAACCTAAAATATAAGCTCAAGGAACGAGTAATACGTTTTACTTACCACAGTAGCCATGCTCCTTTTGTTTAGCGTCGAATAAGGTCTGTGGTTCTCTTCGGAGTACTACAAAAATGAATCCACGCTTGCTTTGCTTCATCTTTGTTGCAAGAAAATCGCCATCTTTGTCGATGACATGTGTGCACGAAAAGCGGATTACCAAGCCTAAAATTGTTATAACCGATACGAAACGGGCATTTTTCTCTTCACTTTGAATTGCTTTTCACGGTTACATGCTTTAAATGACTTACTGAGGACCTATTTCAGAATGATTCTCCTTCGAAGGTTCGGTTGTCAAATTCAACAGCAACGAAAACCGCGCGTCCACGCAATGCATAATCACAAAACAGCTAGAGTTTTTTACTTTCTTGCGCATGCGCAGACAAAGGTCACCATTGTTGCTTGAAACGGATTTCAGAAACGCATCGCTTCTGAGTTTGATCTAAACACGGTTATTTCAACTTAACGTGAAAGAGAATCAACATTCAACAAAGCGCAGTCTTTTGGTGAAAAGCAAAAGGATTTTTCCGACTAAAAATGCATTGATTCGCAGCCTGAAAAACGTTTGAGTGGAGACGGCTGGTGTTGCACGAAACATAGAATTACAGAACTTCATGGCCGCCAAACTGAAAGTTAATTTCTTCGTTTTCCTTCGGGTCGCCTTATTAGTATTACAGCTCACTTTATCGGCGTAAAAACAGCGTAAATTTTGTTGGTACGTGAAGTTTTCACAGTGGAAAGGACAGTTTTGGATTCAAGAAGTTACTAGAGCTCGTTGGACACTGTTTACGTCTATCATCGATCGAAGAACAAGTAGTTTCACGCCGTTGCAAGCTTCGCAAAACAGGTGAATAAAATTAGATTGCTCATAATTTTGTTTGTAAAGAAATGGCTTTGAGTGAATTGAACCAAGTTGCTGTGTTTTGCTTACTAGTATAGTAGACTTTCCCCGTGTTACTGCTAGCCTGTTAAATAATGACAACCGGCAAACCTGTTTACGCGACGGCAAGACCTTGAACCTTTGTACAAAATTTTGCCCTTTATGTGATAAACAAGTAATCGCAAGTGCTCTCGGGCAATTAAGGATTAATTTCACTTGTATTTTCAAAGTTTTCCAAATTTCCCTCGTCGCTTCGCGACTCGGGCAATTTTGTGAAAACTTTGAAATAATCCTTAATTGCCCTCGGCCCCATGCGATTACATATACAAACAACGGCGAAACAAAACTTGTTGTCGGAAGAAGTGGTCGGATCAGTCCAAAACCCTTCCTTCAATTAACTGTTATTGATCTTACGAGTAATAAAGAAGCGACTGTGAAAACTGACGACAGTAAATCAATATTTCTTTGAGAAAAGGGGCCAGTTGTTGCGAGAAGAGAAATATTTCACATCTTTATTTAAGTGTACATGTATTTAATAACTTTCTCCAAGTGTTTCCTTGTTGTACCCAAACGAGGGTAGATCTCTCTGATAAACTGATTCTTTTCTATTGCAATTCATTCTTTGTCCTTTTCTCAGAATCTTATGTATTCAAGTAATTTCCAGCAAATGAAATCATTATTAATTAAATGACCTTTCGTTATTTTGTGGTCAATTTTGTCATTTTGCGCGGCTAGAACGAAAACAGTATCTTCAAGTAAAATGAGCTTTCTAGAAAAAAGTAAACGAAAGCCCACGGCCGGATTCATCGATCAGTGGAACGACGAACTTACACTTCAAAGAAAGATAGCTATCTTTGCTAACAAGTGAAAACTTCCAAATTTCCCATGCTTATTGACACATAAATTACATTCTTAAACAGCCAATCAACTGCTTGATCGTCGGTTTCTGTCGGAAGCCACATACAAAGCTTAAGTGACTCTTGGCGGTTCATGGATAAAAACGGACAGAAAATTTGAAACAAAGCACGGGCAAAAGACACGCGTACGTGTTTCGTTTTTCATTCCGTGGATTATCAAACGTTCGTCACTGTAGAGAGGATAGGGGCAATCACTTTGCATGAGAGGTAATCTACTGGTTTTTTAATCTGAAATGTGAAATATTAAATGAAATGACCGTAATCGAAATTACGATGTAAGTTTGCCAAAAATATGCTATTCTATTTCTGTTTCTACCAAATATTTCGTTTCTGTAATCAGTTACAGCTCGATTTAAACGTTTAGAGCACTGGCACTAAACTTACTTTACAAAATCCAGAACTACTGAATCGTTCCGTTGGGGGCGTCATGTCATTGTTTTATCGTGTCTCTATCTCTCAGATGCGACTCGGATCAACAACATTTGCGATCATGTCCTTAGTCAGCTTTTGTGTCATGACACGGCACAGAGCATCCGCGGGATACGAGGAAACTCTCGAAAATGGAAGAAAATACAGGGAAGAACAGGAGGAAAATACTGAGGCTTCTAACGCTCTTGGTTGGAGGAGGAAGAGAAATGTGATGGGTAAGTTGAATGAATGTACACTTGGCTTGTCCTAGCTGCTTGGCATTTGTACTTTTAGTGCCTGTTTACGAGGAGAGAGGGTTACCCTAGCAAGCGGGTTACTAGCCTGCGTGGCAGGCGTCCGAAGGGGAGGAAAAGGGGAAGGACGAGCGAACGAAGCGCGAGAACAGACGCTTGAGGATCGCGGTAGGGGACGCCTGCAAGGACGCTATTGTTTTCTTCATTCTGCCCTCTAATTAACTATGCAAAACCCACTCAACTGTGGAATGTATGGCTGTCAAAATCATCCAATCAGAATCACATTACTTCTTTCGTAACAAAATCTGAAGGCGCCAATGGGTTCTCGTATTTCTTGTTTTTGTTGTTTTGCACGAAAAATGAATGTTAAAATTTGAAGACCTTAGCTTCGGACGTTGTGAAAAGCGAGAAGACGCCGGGCCAAAGAGAAAGCAATTGTAACAATGTTTGTAGAGTTTGCCAGATAAATCTAAAAGTAACATGGCAAATGTGTGGCTAAAGCTCGAGGACATATATTCAAACCGTCGGAGAGAAAAGAAATATTCGGAGTTGAAGAGCTTTGGGATAACAGTGATTGCTTCTTACATCGATTTGCAGTCGGCCTGCAGTGCCTGTTCATGTTGCAACTGTACGCGACTTACAAGCTACTAAACTGCTACTCAGTAGTGTTCTTCTTCAATGATTGTAGAAATCGCTTATCTGTGACACTTTCCGCCGATGCACAGACAACGTCAAATTTGCCCCCTTCGATGTCTTCCAAACAAACTAGCTTCTGAGCTAAATATCAGACAGTAAATTTCATGGCCTCGACTTCAATAATCAGGTCGCTAACAATTCTGAAAAGAGGCGTTATTACTAACATCGGCTAACCTTTGACGAATTAGTTCGAAACGATCTCTAGATTTATCCGCCTCGTTGAATATAAATGTAAGAAAACCTTAATGGTTTCGAATGACAGGCCGCT
Organism: Platygyra sinensis; assembly: GCA_019787425.1. NCBI lineage: Eukaryota > Metazoa > Cnidaria > Anthozoa > Scleractinia > Merulinidae > Platygyra > Platygyra sinensis. The sequence continues at coordinate 5,274 of JAHPZR010056161.1, read as the reverse complement.
GACCAATCAGAAGGATGAAGTTAGGTAATTCATTAAATCTGACCAATCAGGATTTTTACGTTCATCTGGTGGACGTAAAAAACAAAGAAAACAATAGCGTCCTTGCAGGCCGTTCCTTCTCCCTCCGATCCCGCGCTCATTTTGACTTTTCTTACTCCCTTTCTACGGCCTGCCACGCAGGCTAGCGAGTTACCCTAACACTCACATATTTCCTCTTTTTTTTTCGTCGTGTTTACCAGGCAGCCAGGGTTACTCTGGCAGCAGGGTTTCGGCTTTTTCCCTTGCAAACACTCCAGGTGGGGTAAACTCGCCTACCCGGGGACAACTTTCTAACTTTTCCAGACCCTTTGAGTGTAACCAGACCGCTCTCGGCTCGTCCAGCTCGCCCTAGACTACACTCGTCTATCTCGCCCTAAACCAACCGAACCGGGAGCCTGTTCGCAGGCTAAAGAAACTTGTGGTCTATTGCTTTTATATAATAATTGAGAAGAAGATTTTACCATGAGTCGTTTACCGCAACAATAAACCATAGCTGATTGACCAACCAGAGCACGCGCATTGATTTAGTTATATTTAGGGAGTTTTAGCAAACCACAACGGCGACGGCGACGAGAGCGTCACCAGACAAAAGGTTTAATGAGCAAAACAATAGCTATGCACGTGCGTTTTGAATATCTGTACATTTCTTTGCCGTCCTCTGCGGAACAACAACGTGAAATGACCAAGTTCTACGTATTTTGGAAAACGCGAACCGCAATGGTTAATTTTTCGTATCTTCTTTTGGAACTGAACGCTGTCGGTGCATGTTTAGCCTGAGCAAGTTTTTAGACCGATAGGTGTACCTGTACAGATTTACAAAGTTTCCACATTCGAAGGTAAAATATAAATTCATTTTTCACAAGGCGTCGTCCCCGCCGTCGCCGTCGTCATTGCTAAAACTCCCTAATAATTATTTACATGTAAAACTCGATAGAAGCACGGTACCTATTTTTTATTTCTTAATTATTGTTAATCTCTAAATTTTCTTCCGCGCGCCAGTTTAGAAATCAACCTTATTCGGAGGAAAGCCGTGACAGCAAAATGTAAAACTTTAAAAAAGAAAACCGACAGAAACCCACTTAATGCAATTTCAATTGTTTACTTTCGGTAAGCCCGCTTGTTTACACAAAAATTTTCACGGACTACTATCCATCCGGGTATTTTCCTCAACGGGCACTAATGGGGAGTTTTAGCAATGACGAAGGCGACGGCGTGGGCGACGCCTTGTAAAAACTGAATTTATATTTTACATTCGAATGTCGCTACTTTGTAAATCTTTTCAGTACGCCTATCGGTTTAAAAACTTGCTCAGGCTAAACATGCACCGACAGCGTTCAATTAAAAAAGAAGATAGCACAAATTAGCCCATGCGGTTCGCGTTCTCCGAAATACAAAAATCGTAGTTATTTCACGTTGTCGTTTTGCAGAGCAAGGCAAAAAAATGTGCCAAGATTCAAAACGCGCGTGCACAGCTATTGTTTTGCTTATTAAACCTTTTGTTTGGTGACACTTTCCTCACCGTCGTGCTTTGCTAAAACTCCCTAGTGTGTCTTCGCGGCCGCGGACGAACACTATCGCGTCACGTGATCAAGTTAAACAATAAGAATCGGAGAAAATATAGTGGTGAACTAGACATGTCACAGTTTTATATGGCCGTTCGTTTCCCGAAAAGCTACAGACTGTTTTTCATAGTTTGAAAAGATTACATTTAATAAAATAACCATGTATGTAATGAACATTTTCCGAGAATTTTAGTGACCTTTTACTGGTTGGAGAAGTGCAGCATTTAACCATTCTAGTAAACCGGAACATTTAGTAGAAAAACAAAAAAAAATAATGCACACACATTCTCAATTATTTTATAAATCTTGAAAGTTGCTTTCGAGCTGACATCACCCAGAAGCCATCAACTCATCATGAGTTTTTAGCTCAGTTCGAATGAACCCTGAGTGCGTTTGATATTTTACTGTTTACCAAAGGGAACACGATGATGACAAATGCCGTTGATGCGGCTCTTGAGTAAAAACTATCATGTGAAAGCCACTCGGCAGCTGCTGCATACCCAGTCCAAAATTAACACACGGTCGATGAGTTTCAAAATAGAACGTCTCTATATTGCAAAAGTTGTCCAGTGTATCTGTTAATAATAGAGGATAAAAGGCTTTCAAAGTGATTCGCTCAAGTTATTTTAAGCATGGTAACAAGTTCTTTCAATGAAGTTGTACGTTGCGTGAATCATTTCGAGGAGGATAAAATCCGTGTATAGCCGCTTCGGCCTTGCACCCGAGTAAATTCGGATCACAGGATTGGCTGTTTCTAGAGCGACCGGAGATTTTCAAATCCGGGAATGATTTGAACATAACTTGAGAGCGGATTACTGTAGTAATGAGACCTTCATGAGGGATTAACTCTCTTATTTTTCTTTCTCTATCCATTTAAGTTATATGTTATTTGCCGGCTGGGAGGTCCGTATGGTGAAAAACTGTGACCAAGGTCTTGAAAATGCTGCCCGAGGCCGAAGAGAGGGCAGCATTTTTAAGCTCAAGGTTACAGTTTTTTACTATACGGACCGACCCTAAGTCGCCAAATAACACTTTTTTTCTCCAGTAAATTGGCTTTTCTTGCATAGCAGAAAGCAAGGAAATTCGTTAAGTGTATTCCACAGAAATTCCCCTAAATGCAGCAATGATCAGGGCTTCTAAAAAATTAAACCGCTAGCGAGGGGGGCTGCTAAAATTTCAAGCTTCGAGTTTCAAAATCTTTATTCCCCCCCCCCCCCCCGCCCCCACTTGTCATATTAAATGAACTTTCCCTTAGTGATAAACAGAACCATGTCCACATCACATGACATGTTCATTTTTCTCCTTACAGAAATGAATCCCAGGATGGAGGAAAGAACAGCAAAGTCCTTTAATTCGAGAGTGAAATGAGTAGAAATTAATGACTTGAAAACAATATTTGTAAGCACTACAATGTCTTACATCAATAAACACAATATTCTTCTGCCACAATATCCGTTCAGACAGAAAATACGATATAAAAGTCACGACTGGCAAAGTTCCAGAAGACTTCAATTAAAAACCAATGCACAATGAACAATCTCGGCTCACTCTCATTTAATTTTTTCAAATAATTACTTTTCTGTACATTCATATACCCTCGTTTCCCTCTTCAGTTTTGAGAATACGAGAGCTGTGTGAAAATTAACACTAGTTTACTCACATCTATTTCATTTTTAAATTCTTTATTTCTTTCGAAATTCCCCCTACAATCCCCTCCCCCAAATCACACCCTGCTCCCTCGTGAATAACACATCCTACATCAGCTCTTCACTTTTCTTTTGTCTGTATGTACGTGAGCAGAAAATAACACTAGAGGGGGTCCTGCCGGGCAGTGCACAGATATGACAGACAGATTTAGGTGTAATAACAGGAATCAGCATAATGAAACTGGCAAGAAAATGCACTGAATTTTTTCTGCAGGCGTTTTCAGTTACTAGGTGGAAATATTTTTCCTAAAACACACCGAAAAACGTTTAAGTATAAGAAATTTACACAAAGCAGCCAAAAGAAATCGAACTTGCGCATTAAGCAAAACACGTAATCCGTGTAACCCAGAATCCCACCACTGTTATAAGACCCTATATTACAGTATCTAGTTAAATAATACTCTAGTTATCTAATTATTATTACTACTTTAATCATAAAAATTACAATTTCCTTGATTGTGATTGGTTTAAAAATCTCCTATTTCCCACTAATTCACTTGCCAAGTTGTTATTGGACAGTTTGTTATCGGACACCTTGTTATCGGACAGTTTGTTATCGGACAGTTCAATCACTTTCAAAGATGTAGTTAAAATCAACCAATCACATTTAAAGTTTTGTTTAAATCAACCATTCACAACCTTGGTTTCAATCACCATAGAAACAAGTGTACAAACTCCTAAATTGGGGCTTTCTTCAAAATGGAGAATTTTTTCCCCTTGAACAATGATTATGTTTTAGAAGACAGAAGTGATTTATTTTATCCTATGGCACAAATGTTTATGCGAACTATCCAGACGAGTTCCTTTGTGGATATGTTAACATGTTCAGATGAAGTTCAGCCATCCGCAGCATCGTTTATCGTTTCGCAACAACCGCGGAAAACGGAGGTAAACATCCTCGGCTGTAATACCACTGCTCAGTACGCTAGTATTTCCTCCCTCGAAAATCCTCATTTTGTTCAACAAAATCAAAATACAGGAACAATGACAGTAGACCAAGCCAAGTTTTCCCCTTGTATCAGACGGAGAAATTTCAGAAATACATAATAGTAAAACGACAGCCTCCAAAAACATCGCATGGATGGCATGGATGGCAGCATAGGTAGAATGTTGTAAAGCCAAAAACATTAATGCATTTAACTGCCAGTGAAAGACGAGAATTGTTTCACATTGCTAGCGGATACGTGCCTGTACAATCCAGCTCGATATCTGCGCTTTCTTCCACATTCCCTTTGCACAGTTCGGTGCCTGCAGCTTCAGCAAATCCACCAGCTGTAGGAGAATGTTCGACCAGCAGTTCCAATCAGTTCAAACCAAGTTTCTTCATTAGCGAATGTGGCAGAATTCACCGGTATGCCGTCGTCCAAATACAGCATGGCTACAAAAATCTCTCGGCGCCATTTTAAATTTTCAATAAACAGTTCACTGTGTTTAAAAAACATCAGCAACTTAAGAAAATCCCCGTCCCAAAAAGCCAAGGAAACGAAGAATCATAATTGACTCTGGCTCTGATGTTTACAACTTGAAGTGATCTGTCTATTGACTCAGCTTAAAAACCTTGAATCTTGCTGGAAAAACTGCCCTGGCAACCGTTCCGAATTTTAACCAAATTCTGCAAAGTTCTGCGCAGTTGAGTGTTTTTCATGCATGGTTGCGTTTTTGACTGACATAAGACTTGTTTTTCGCTCGTCACTTGGCAACCAGCAAATCCATTTTGACTGTTGTCGATTTCAGAGCGACATTAAATGCAAATTTCCCCTTTATTTCATAACTTTGCTATTCTTCTTTTCTCGGAAATTGTAATTTTTATGATTAATTGGTGATAAGACTTCGTGTCGTCCAATTCTGTCTGTAATCATACTCGTGATAAACAAATCGGACTCCCGCTGCGAGGTCGTCCGATTTTGTTATCACTCGTATGATTACAGACCGAATTGGACTCCACTCAGTCCTATTACCATTACATG
>JAHPZR010056160.1:115000-118355 GCA_019787425.1 Platygyra sinensis | reverse complement strand
GTAAGGTCTTCTTGTTGAGAACAAGGCAATGTAGTCACCGTTTGACTGTGCTACAAAATGAGATTCACTTGGATGAACTCTTAAACAAGTACACGTGAAGGCCTCCTAAATAAAACAGAAAGGTCAGTGACTACAGAAATAGCCAGCGATTACTCAGAACTGACTTCAACCAGATTCATTTGGAAATGACTAGGCACCATTTTTACTTATTCTACGGAACAGAGGGGAGATAAATTGATGGATAGGTCCAGCAATCTTTAAGGAACTGACTTTTTATCTGAATTTTTTTGCACTGCCCCCTTCATAATCCTAAACAGAATGAGATGACCCCCCCCCCCCAAAAAAAAAAAAACATGAAAATGATAAGGTAAAATTAAACATGTCAAGCTAAACGCAAGATAAAACTACAGTTTTAGGTAATAAGTATTTCTTCATAGGAATAATAAAGACAGTGAACTAAGTAATTTTGTTTTACTGATGGCATGCGGTTGTTAATTGCGGGGGGGGGGGGGAAGCACCTATATTTGCAATCAAATAGTTGGTGGGGTGGATTCGATATTGCTCAGTAGATAACAAAATAGGCTGGTGCTGGGGCAATTCCTACCCCACAAAAATCACAATTTTCAAAACCTCACAAACACTATTCAGGCATTCTGGTGGATTTTTCTGCATTTTAGATGCTGCAACAATGGTGATTATTAAGGCCATTATTATTTGGCAAATTAAAAAAAAAAACATTTTCCTTGTTTCTATCCAGTATAGAAACACAAAAAACGGCTATAAAGGAAAGCTATGCTTGAAACATTTGTGTGTGTTTTTTTCCAAGATGACACTGTTTTTACATTTTTCTAACTTATAAAGATCAAATGACTTTCATTTTCTTTTGAAATTTATTTACAAATGCAAGAGCAAATTTGGAAGAACAACAAATGCTGTAGAAGCACAAGCCACAGACAAGTCTTCTCACAACTTTTTTGAGTTCTCCTTAATGTCTGAGCTCTAATTCAAATCAATAGAAACAGCCAAACTTGTTTTCCGGCTATTTCTTTCAGAAAACATCATCAAAATGTAAATTATCTTCACTCCCATCATGAAATGTTACATCAGCAGCTTGTACAGTTTTGAGGATAGCTTTCTTAAGTCCTGGCCAAACGATCACAACATTTTAACACAACATATTGTACTGAATATTGTTACGCACAACATGTTGAGTGCATTTGGTCACCCATTGTAACATGTTGCCACATGCTGGGTGTTGTTGGCTCAAGTTTTAAAATGGTCAAACTTGATTGTTTGGCCGGAGCTTTACAGTGTGTTTTTATGCAATACTTTATTTCAAAATAACATACAAATACGTAGTTATTGAGAAAAAGGAAACCCAGAGATCAGCCCTACATCAAGGGTCTCCTAAAGATAAAATATAAAATCTAAGGTCACTATAAAAACTAGTTGATAAAAATAAGAAAAAAAAATCAGATAAGAACCAGATAAGTATCATAAATAAATATAACATGGCCGCTCAGTAAATATTCATATGATTCTTCAATCTTAATTTCAACTTACTAACGTTAGGACTGTCACAAAAATTGAATACATTAGTAGGAAGATCGTTCCAAGGTTTGATAATTCTGACAAAGAAAGAATTTTTATAACAGTTCAATTTTGCGAGTTTGGTTTTTTCAAAACCATAATAATTTCCCTTATCGACTAAGCTTGTTTGGTTTGGTTTGTCATTGACATACCTGGTATATCTGATTGGATAATATTGCAGTTGATCTAAAATCCCAGACCATGATCCCTTTGTCAGTAGAATTCCGTCGGACTACCTCAGCAGCAGAAATAAATTCATTTCCTCCAGGAAGAAATGCAATGTCTTGTACTTGACCAAACAATGCTGAGTAAGTTGATGCCACCTGTTAATGGAAATCAGTTACAAGAACAAAAACAAACTTTTATTAATAAAAGTGTCCACAGGCATTAAGCATTGCTGGCAATTGATATTACAACATAAAGGAATTCTAAATGTGAAGATAACTGAGTAAATATGCAGGAATTTTACAAATATTTCAAATTTTGTATCATACAAATTATCACAAGATTTAAAAGCATTATTATTTAATTATTTAAAATATTTGGAATTCTTCTTGAAATCAAGTCAAGATAAACATAGGTCATGCAGTTATCCTAGCTTAAGTAAGGATTCCATGTCTCCTCTTCTGATGGTTGAGATGAATGCATAATTTACGCTTGCACTGTTCGATCTTCTGTGGAAAGTTGCCATCAGGATTAAACAGACAATTCACTAATACTAGTTAGGTTAACCAGTGCATCTAACTGCTGTATTTAAATGACAGAAAGCCATTTTTGATTGTGCCTTTGAGTAATTTTGTACTCAAAAATGCCAAAAAAGTATCTCTGCAAATTTTTTGGATTGACAGCAGTATAACATGCAATCATTATTTGGATTTCACTTTTTGAGTTTACACATTATGAAAGGTGCCTAGATTAAATTAGCAGTAGCTCAACAGTACTGTAGATCACAAGAACTGACTATGGTTTTCATTTCAGCCCTTGCAGTTTAAATTTGAACCCCAAAAGTCAGAAATGTTTTGTTTTTCCAAATTAATGTCACTATTCCACTATTTAAACTAAGAGCAGAGTGTATCACAACTAGGTAAGGTAACCGCAACAAATAAGCAAACAACAATATGGCGTAATTTAGGGGGACACAGCCCTGTGGCAAGTTTGACGCGACTTCATAACAGGTGCACAAAACCAAAAGCCTCACTTATCCCCCCACTAATGTAGGAATAGAACAAGAGTATTGGCAGAGCCTTAGTGGGGAAGTGTCTTATTTGTTTCGAGCTCCAGAATCTGCTTACATCATTTTATTGTTGTTTGTCCTCTGGAAGGACGCAATGTCTACTAATGAAGTTCTATTCCGATGCAACTTCTATCATCGATATATGACCTACCATGTATGAAAATTAGCACTAGAGTGGTCTAGACCAGTCCATGAACTGAAACTTGTATTTGACAAAAACCACCAATTGCAGCTTAACGATATTGCTCTATTTTGAATATAATTCTGTCGATCAGCCCATGAGCAGCCCCAGTGTAGAAGTGACCATGTACAATAATATATCAGGCCATCTGATAGGGTGCGGAAAAAAATGCAAAATTATGCGGAAGAAAGTGACGATTATGTGGAAAAGACGCCAGATTATGCGGAAATTTCTAAATTAATAAAGGTTTTCTCTTGGCTTTTTCAAACGTATAAAATACTCGTCAACGTCTTACCGAGAATTTAACTCCTTCATGACGTTTGACCTTTTGCTGCCATTCGAGGACAGCT
>JAHPZR010056160.1:92500-105000 GCA_019787425.1 Platygyra sinensis | reverse complement strand
TTCTGGTCAAATCCCGGATCCCGAGAATTAGGGAGCTTTAGATTGGACTACGAGTACGAGATTGAGTACGAGTACGACTTTTCAGTTCTGGTTTTCAGGCTTCACATTATCACAACACATACCCATTTCATCCCATGAGCTACTCTTTCTACTTAAAACCAACATGAAGAGCGAGGGCTCTGGAAACGTCACTGGTTTGAAATTTGAAAATCGTACTCGTACTCAATCTCGTACTCGTAGTCCAATCTAAAGCTCCCTAATACCCTTCCAAACCCTCCAAACATTGTGAGGAAAAGAATCTGGCTTAAACGCAAATTAAATTGGTAACAAAAAGTCAATAAATAATCATCTATTTAAATAAGAAAACTCCGACTCTCCAGCTGGGAGAAGAAGCTTTTGAAAAGGATTTTCATAATCCTTTGTTGCAAGAGACCATGTTTGTTGTTAGTGTTCTTCATTGCAAATTCAGTTAACATTCTTTTAAGTGTTAGCTTTAATTCTTAACTTGTACACTGTGGCTCGAGTGGTCAAATCAAATCATCGATCTCTCGATAAGTTAGCCTGAGTATCTCGGCGGTTTAAGCAGTTTGAACGCGAGCCTACAAAGCAGCTTTGGTGCTTCTTATCGCGGATTTCCCCTTTCCTGGCGCCCCCAAATTGCTTAAAACCGCCAAGATACACAGGCTGTCGACACTAAGTCGTAACAAGTATTTCCTCTATAATTCTTGTCTGTGAAACTTAACATAGCCATTGGAACCGCATTTGTTATTGACGTACCATCTATTGTCTGGTAAAACAAAGGGTTTTAACAAAGAGATATCTTCCCCCAGGCACTGTGATGTCCGTCAGGCTGTAATCACGTAACAGCACTTGGCAAACATTTATCCTGCTAAAAAGGTAAAGTAATACGACAACTTTGTTCACTTGCAAAATCAAGTTGGATAAACTGATGTGATAAAGAATTAAAAGTGATCAGTGGAAAATTAACAATAGGCTTTCTTAACTTTTTGAAAAGGAAAAATCGACAAACTCTCAAACATGCAACTGACATCCATGGCAGATGTAAGGGCAGAACAAAGAACAAATAGGCCACGCTTGTACATATTTTGAACATTCGCCGGAACAAGATTTGGAACTAGAAACAAAAAGCTGGTGAACTTGGCAACAGGCGTTCACAAACTGACTGATTTCTGAAAACAATGAAAACACATATTTAATAGACCATTGCGTGTCATCCCCGTGCCATCAACCTTGTCGAGTAGTGGTGATGTATAATGTAATGAGGTGTTTGTTTTTATATAGTCTATCGGAATACAATTGAACTAATCCTCGCCCGAGGCACTGGGTGTCACAAGACTGTTTTGCGTACTTCAGTGTATACTGACATCATTGAACGTCCATCGATATATGAAGATTCTATTCTCACAGGTGTAATAATACTTTTTCTGAACCAGCTATGTAGAATACTGTAGATGACGAATCTTGGGCAAACTGTAAGCTAAATAATCCAAAAAATATTTTTTTACGGGACTTGACACTTTTTCATGCATGCCATAACAGCGCCAATAGGGGTCACGGCCTTCCAAAGGGAAAAAACACTTTTCATCTATAACGTCTGCTGTTTATTCCGCGTTCTTATCCAATTTCCTCGGACAGAATATCTGATCCACAGTTCGTTTACAGAACATTCCCAGGAAAGCCGTTTTCCTTTTTATACTGAAAAATAGAACAATTAAGAAAACTTTGTATCAGATTCTGTGGAACTTAGGCAGATTAAATAACTCTGGAAGTATTTCAGTTTACCTCGGGGCAATATTAATGCAAATTAATACTTCTCAAGAACAAAATAAAATCTTTTATTTAACCAAACTTAATAGAAAATCAAAACACGAGGTAGCTAGATACAGAAACCCATTATGCAATTTCGAATATGCCTGTCTGATCGACGAAAAATTACACGTTACACACGCTCAGAAGTGGATTGCAAACTCCCTATTCAAACTTAAAAAAAAATCTTGAAACAAAGCTGGATATTGAAAACAACACAATAGTGAATTTATATCAGTGAGTCGTTTACATCTGATGAAACAAACTTGTTGAAAATGTGACATGAACACTTACTACACTGTTAGCCGTCATGTTCTGTAGGCTGCTTCCTTCTTCCCTGGATGCTGAAATTATATTCCCATTCGTCTCTAAACAGAGGAAGCTTCATTACTGCCGCTGGCTGGGCGCTGTTTTCCACTGGTCTTGGCTTCCACTGCCGTTCAGCTCGGTAGATTTTTATCATCAGAAGCACCAGGATCACGAACAACAAAACACTGCACACATGTACAGGCTGGTTGAAGAATACTTCAAGGGATAGCATTGTTTGAAGCGGATTCAATCAGGAAAGTCGTGCACGACAGAGTGACTGACACGCGTGGTTGGCTTTTAGAAAAAGACTTTCGTCGAATACAATGCAATAATACATGTAAATTTATACTTCCCATCACATCTGCAACGAACGGGTTCTGTCAAACCGAAATATCAAAGGAAGTGTTCCATTATAACTTCAAGCAGAAACAACAAATAACAAACAACAAAAATTAGACTTGTTCTCACTTTCTCTCCTTTTCCCTTGGGTGGGAAGTTTGATCTACTGTAACTTCGCGAAAACCGATGATTAAAAAATCTCTTCTTTCGCAGCGACATAGTTTCACTTATGCTTTAACCATCTCCAATGTCTTCACACGCGTGCGTGGCGACAAACAATCGTAAATGAACAGCCATCCAAAATAGGGCTGACACGATCTTACACCTGCCTTGTGCTACTCAAAAGTTGTAACTTATTTGAAATACATTGTGATGAAACAGACTTGTCCGAATCAATGCAGAAACGGCTGTATCATCCATCGCAAGTATCAGAATAACCATCGCAAAAGCTTTACTTCCCAGTATTGTGGAAATATCTATTTACAGCTATATTAAGTCCACTGTAATGTTCATATTAGTGTTGTGTACAATCTCTCACTGGGAATAAATGTAAGGTTACCAACAAAATAAATAATTAATAAATCAAAACACTAAAAGGAACAAAACCCCCGTGGGCACCGCGAGCCGGCGAAGCAACATAGGGTGAAATTTTATTTTCTTTTAATTGCCTTTTGTGTTTTCTTTGCAGCATAGTTAATGGAGGCCTTGGTAGCCTGTTCCAGGCTCTCTGTCAGTGGAGGATTAAAAGAGCGGGCGGGCGACGAGTGGGGTCTGGTAGGGAAAAAGGAGAGGTCTCCTTTTCTCTCCCGGATCCCGCTCGCCGCTGATCCCGCTTGTCGCCCGCTCCCTTTTTCGATCGTCCTCACTGACCGAGAGCCTGGAACAGGCTAAGGCCTTGGGGTAATGGATTGTTTCCTGGTATCTTGACGTTTGACAACAACTTTGTCGCGTTGTTCGTTGTTTGCTGCGCAGTGACATTCCGTTACCATATAAGTACTATAGTTTGCTGTTAATTGCCCATTCCAATCTTTCACTATGAATCAAGTAAGGTTACCAACAAAATAAATAATTAATAAATTGTTTTACTAAAAGGAACAAAACCCGCGTGGGCACAGCTAGCCAGCAAAGCATCGTGGCGTCAGTTACATGTTTTTTTTTCCAGCCTTTGGGTAAATGATTTTGTCCTGGTATCTTCGTAGATCTGTTGCATGGTTTCGCACGAAGACTCGTTTTGACACAGGCACAGGGTCACTCAGAAATGGATAATTGCGCTTTCTTTGTGCCTAGATGTGCTACACTCTGCAGTAGGGCTTTACACATTAAGGCGGCATTATTTTGGGAATAATAGTAAGGCAAAAGAATCGAGCATTATGCTGGAATAATAGTAACATGCTAAATTTCGCTGCATTTGACCTTTAAAGGAGTGACAATTGTTGCAAGCTCGGCAGGTGCGCCTTATTAATTATTCAATCATCGTCTTTTAATTTGACCGCTAATATGTAAATATTTTATATTCACAATCCGCAAGTTTAACAACTACATACAGGTTAATTTCTTGAACTTGAATAGAATAAATTTAGAGAGAGCTCAACTCTGAGAGGAGCAGTGATAATAATGATCAACGGTAGTAAAAATTCAGTTCATCGTTTTATTGCTACAACGCTGTTTCGTATGGTCGAAGAACGACCACACTCAACAGGCAATAACGAATGTTGCTATTCAAGTTCAAGAAATTAACCTGTATGTAGTTGTTTAACTTGTTATTGCCTCATGAGAGTGGTCGTTCTTCGACCATACGAAACAGCGTTGTAGCAATAAAACGATGAACTGAAATTTTACTACCATTGATCATTATTACAGGTTAATTTCTGTATATTTCCTTGAGCCAGCAAAACATATTAAGTCTTTCATTCATTCATTGATCCATTGATTCATTCATTTATTTATAAGAGCCTACGGCTATCTTGCAGCCGGTTCAATATAATGTTCAGCAGATTGTTCTTAATATATTTTACGGTTTATACGTTAGCGTGCTTCCATACAAAGGGTTATTTAAAATAAAAAGTGGCAATTATTCCGGTCGCTGTGTCTAAATATCTTCTGACAGAATAGTGCTCAGTTCTGAGAGCGTTTCGGGAAATACCATTTTCTTTTCACTCATTCTGGAAAAATAGGTAAAAGAAAATTAGTCTGTCGACAGAAGCGCAGATTCACAGAAGGCAGTAGAATCGGAAATTCTGGAGGCATTCCAGCAATTAAACAGGGACAAATCTTACGGAATGTTACGCAGCAATAAATTAAGCACTGGGTAAACCGTCGAAAAAGAAAATCACAACATGAAATAGATGAGAGATACAAAAGTTCATTTTACAAAGCAGAATATGTCTGGTAGACTGAAAAATGCACTCTTCACATGATCAGAGTACGTCGCAAACTCTCATTTTGAACTACAAAAAAATATATATAAAAGGCAAACTGGCACGGATATGTTCTAGCGCTGCCGGTCGTCTACGGCCTCAGGTGTTCTCTGGCTGTGTTAAAAAACATCTGTCTACAGAAAAAGATAGAACAAGTATCGAATGCAAAACAAAGCCGTGAAGTTATTAAAATGAGTTCTTCATTTCTATGTGGCTAACTTGATTCAAAACTTGAACAACGCCGGTATGGACACTTACTGCACTGTTTCGAGCTGTTAATATTTCATCGTGTTCTGTGGCCCGCTTGCGATTACATGGGACGCTGTTATTCCATTCGTCTGGCAAAAATAGCCATCTCCTTGATGCCACAGGCTGTCTGTCATTTTCCACCGGTCTTTGCTCCCATTTCTGTACAGCTATGCATAGTTTCAACAGAAGCCCCAAGAACAGCAGCATTAAAAAGGTAATCATAATGACGAAGAATCCTTGAATGAATAGCATGATTCAAGAAATAAGTTATCAACGAAGGAGTGATTATTATACGTGTTCGCAGTAAATGCGCTTTAGACGAATATAACGCGATATGCAATGACGATTACTTCTGTTGAATATACCAACCAATTGGATGACACCTTGATCTACAGTGACCCGTCCAACCTTGAAATAACAGGTGGCCGGGACCAGTAGGATTAAATTTCATGAGTGATGTTCTAAACCTTCGAGGGTGTCACCCCAGACAAAAAAATCGTCGGCGCAATGTTTTTAATGAACCCCCCCCCCCCCCCCCCACAAACTACATATCAATACAAAGGTTACTGCGCCTTTCAGTGAAAATCTCAATCGACAAAAATGTGTTTATCGCTATCGTTTAAATGTTCGGCGGCTCCTCCCAGCTTCCGACTACTGCCGAGCACTGTTTCGTTGTCTCAACCGTACTCAACAATCGCGCGCTCAGTGGTAGTTAGAAGCTGAGAGGAGCCGCAGAAGTTTGATTGACGATAGCGGAAAACGCATTTGTCGGTCGAGCTTTGAATTTTAGAGTCCGCATGTGAAAGGCGCAGTAACCTTTCTATTGATATGTAGTTTGTAGAGGTTTAGTTGAAAACAGCGCGCGTACAAAGTTTGTCTGGAGGACACCCGCGAAGGTTTAGAATACCAGTCATGAAAAACGAGTGCAAGGTTTTGCACCCCAAAAGATTTATGAATATGTAACCCCGAATGGGGATACTGTCAACTCGAAAAGCCTCCAGGCAAGGAAAATACAGAACTCCTTGCGTTCATGTATGAATCATCTCATGCAAAATAATTCAGTGATTCAATGATTCATTTATTTCATAATATTTACACAAAAATGGCAATGCATATAAATGAAAATACACTTAGGATGTTAGCATGGATCACTGAAGACGGTAGGATACAGTTCCTCCGTACACAATTGCATTCTTTTACATTCCACTGAATTCACGCAAACTTAGAATCCGCACAAATGGATCTGTTGTAGGAAAAAAGTAGATCACGGTATTTCGTACCGGCTTGTTGGCAAACCGGCTTGGTATTATGAGATAAATTTTCTTGCAATTTACAACCATCAAGTTCACCAATGACGTCTGACAACAACTTTGCTGTGTAGATGCAATTATGACGAAAAATACCAAACCTCACTACCGGTGTTCTACGCATGAATATTCTAAAGTACTTATGAGAATTAAAAACTTTATACAATCATAATCAAGACCAAAACATAATTCTACACAATAACAAAGACGTACTCGTTGGAGACAGACCCTTTTTTATCAGGGAATGGTATCAAAATGGCATCGTGTCAATTCAAGATCTAACAACGACTGGTCAACTAATGTCCTATCAAGACTTCTTGAACAATTACCTCTGCAAATACACTATTTTTCTTCAGTATTATCAAGTCACTAGTGCCATCCCGAAACACCTGCTGACTATGGCAAGAAATGAAGCTCTAATTAAAAAAAGAAGTTTACATTAACAACACCTTTAATTTTCAGCTTGATGAATTGACACAAATAGACCTGATTAAAATTCGAACTAGGGATTTTTAAGAATTATTTAACACCAAACACACACAGTTAAACATAAGGGTCCCCAAAAGTGGGATAACTACTTCTCAACAAAAAAAGACGTGTGGAAAGAAGGTTTCGCCTCCCTCAAAACTCTATGTAAAGAGCCCAAGCTGAAAGAATTTCAATTTAAACTTATACACCGACTTCTTGTTTCTAAAAGAGAACTTTTTCGTAATGGTATCCAGCCAGACGACGACTGTATATACTGAGGCGAAAAGGACTCCATTGACCATACTTTTAGCGACTGTCCTTTTGTTAAGAAATTTTCACGAGGTCATCAGCTGGTTCAATGTAACGAACAACACTCACTTCAACCTAGTCCAGTCCCTGAACTCTCCTTTCTTCCCGCCCCATATAGGGGCTGAACCCGCGCGGGCGAAAGAAGAGTCCAGGATAACTTGCATGCGCATGCTCAGAACGCCGCCATTTTTTCCCCCCAAATCGGGGGAAAAACCATATTTGGAAGTACTTTCCAGATTTGGCTTGTGGCGCGATTTTCTGAATGATAATATACAAGCAACAATTTCTGCATTCAGATTGATTAAAAACATGCCAATTAATCCCAAATCAGTGGAATTTCACCAGTGCCACGCTAAACCAAATTCGATTTGCTTTTTTTTATCACAATATCAAAGATAACGAAAGAAATCTTTGCCAAGATTTGTTGGCAATTGAAAACACCGACTCGGACTTGAAAGTGCACGCGCTGCATTATGCAAATGAGCTACTTGTACGCGTCAGACTTTCCTTTCAAAAACTTTTGCAAAATCGCTCAACAAACAGAAACAATACGAAAAAAATGTTTGGGAAAGATTATCGAGTAATGATGCGCACTCGTTGTCGATAAGAGAACAGACCACGATAAACCATATTTCGATTTTTACGTTTTTAGGTTTTTTACGACAATATCAACGTCAAAGAAAATGTTTTCTTTCAGAGCGCGAGCTGAAAAAAGCATTGCGCGACACATTGACGCGAGCGGCGTGGTAGAAACCTAGTAATTTTTTATTGGTTCGTTCTGAGCATGCGCATGCAAGTTATCCTGGACTCTTCTTTCGCCCGCGCCGGGTTCAGCCCCTATATGGGGCGAGAAGAAAGGAGAGTTCAGGGACTGGACTAACTTCAAACCCTGTTCGGTGTTACATCTGAACAAATTGGAAAAATGTAACGAAGAAATTTAACTACACACTACTTTACATGAAATACTATATCTACACCGACAAACTGCGTACCAGTTCAATCTAACTTGCTGATTTTGCAAACAAAAATCTCACTTAAATACAGAATCGTACGTATCGAAGTATAAATATAGGAGAAACAAAAGATATCTCCTCCACTCTCTTCTTAGTTCCACAATTTTCAAGTAATTCCTAATCATTAAATGCATAAAGTAACTTTAGGTCACCCAAGGCAATGTTTACTTCTTGTATTCAATGATATGAAAGTATAAGAAATTAATGTAAATATAATGTTGTAATGTAGTGTTCTTTGTAAGTGTTCTTTGTACCGTCGACAGGTAAAATTTAAGGGTTGAAATTATTGTTAAATTAACAGTTTATTGTAAGTAGATAAATGTGAATAAGATAATTACTACATTGTAAATAATGAGCCGAGAAAATGTTAAATAAATGTGCAAAAAAACATACAACAACTTAGTTGCTGTGTGGTTTGCTAGCTTTTGCAGCGCTGACATTTCGTAACCATATTTTCTTTCAATTGCCTTTCTTGTTTTCTTTGCAGCCTTGGGGTAATTGATTCTTTGCTGGTTTCTTCGTAGATCTGTTGCATGGTTTTGCACGAAGACTTGTTTTCACACAGACACTAGGTAACTCAGAAATGGATAATTGCGCTCAATTTTTTTTTTCCATGACACTCTGTAGTGGGATTTCACACATAAATTAAAAGGCATTATTTTGTGAACAGTGAGGCAAAAGAAAAGAGCAATATGCTGGAAACACAGTGACAAGCTAAACCAATGAAGGATTACATGTGGAAGTTCATTCATGCCTTATTATAACAACGTGGCAAAGGGTAAAGAGCAGCTTTTTATGAGCGTAATGGATCATGATAGTGCACCTTTTGAGCATAATACATGAAGTGGCTAATCGCAAGAGATTTTTGCAATTGAGCATCAGCCATTTACATAGCAGTGGGAAATTTGAGTAAAATGTGAAAACCCTATTCTGTAGAAGGCTCTTCGCACATAGGTGACAATAATACATTCATCAACGCCTTGGAATGTAGACTTTTATATAGTTATGTTTACTGTCTAAATTGAACAGAGGAAATACAGTTTGTCTTTATTGAAGCTGTCATTTAATTGATGTTTCTACAAATCGCTCATCATTTCCATACTTTAACTTGTCCATCCCACCCACAGCTTGCTACGCAGCAGGGTAGGGTGGGGTGATAAGCCACATCCATACATGGCGCAGAATGAGCATCAAGTGTTCTAATCACACGAGACGTTAAATGATCATAGAAAAAGATTTTGCCATCCGCTGAGCCAGACGAGACTATTCTACCATCAGGACTGAAATCACATCCAATGTGATAGCCACAAACCTGAAAACAAAACCATAAACAATTAGCTTTAATAAAATGTGTGTCAAAATATGCAAAACATATAGAGGATATTAGCCATTGTTGAGAGGATATGAATTTTATGTTCGAGTGGCAAGAACAATGCCACGAGAACATAAAACTCATATCTTGGAGCCACCGTGCAATATTCTTTTTTTTTATTATTTGGAGCCCAATTATCTGACATTGGCGATTTTATTGCGTTTTCAAATAATCTAGTTTTACAACAATACGGGTGGACTTCATACAAAATACAAAGTACCCGGTGTTCTCGTTCTCAAGATTCTGGGAAAATTCATTCATTTCTTCCTCACTTTGTTAAAACAAATCTGCCTGCCACCGCCATAATTCTAAACTGAAAACGACGCATGAAACCAACTTGATTCAACGCTGCAAAATGCGGGAATCGTGACGTCATTGCACGACACGACACTCGCCACTCGGATCCCGGATGGAGTGGCAATGGCATCTCAGTACGAGTTGTCTAGTTCCCAGTAAAACACTCCTCTCCATGTAATAGATTTTTATCTGTCACTACACTCCGGTCGACTTCCGATAGCGATTCACTGTTTCATTGTTCTTTACAGTACCATCAAGTGAAGCATACCCCTCAAATATGCATTAATGAAATGATTTTTTAAAGTATTGAACCCGTTAGACGGCGTATTCTTGGAACGACTAGCAAGTTCAATATTAGACTCCTCCCTGAAGGATCGCTTCGCTTTTGAATTCGCTCTTTGCCGCTCGCGCGTGTGCTCCCATGTGAGCTTGCTCGCAGGCTAGTTCAATATTCAAATAATCAATCCATTAATATGATCTTGAGGGGTGCGCTCCACTTGGTTTGACTGTAAATGTCCTTGCATCCTTCCATGGTACATAAAATTATTTCTCTTCAAGCAAGTCACCACCCGACCTTGACAACATCTGGACTGGACTACATCTTTATTAGGGCAAATGTAGTTTGATTTGATATTTAACGAAAAAAATTAAAACCAATTAAATAACATTTGCCCCGCTTCAAGCGCACAAAAATAGTGTCAAAAAAAACAGCATCTAGACTTAATTTTGACTAGATTACGCTCCTATGATTCCCCCATTTGCGATCATTTAATAATGAGCTTTACCCTAGCGACACTTTTAAGTATTGCTTGTGCGAGTTACGCCTCAGTACTTTGTACAGCTCTAAGAATGAACGAACACCATCTTTAAGAGTAGATTTAAAGATACCGGAGATCCAGAGACATCATGATATAAAATTATCCCGTTTACTTAGCAAGAACTGCCAAAACAAGATGCAACAAAACCATCAGCAGTCTGGCCTGGTAACGAGGTTCGTCGCGCATGCTACGTCACAAACGCTTATTGTGACGTCAAACTTTCACTTCGCTCTTTTTCCTGGAATGAACAAGTTGTGTGTTCATCGCATGAGGAAAAAAGGTTTGTCGCACATACAAAGTTTGTATTTCTCACGACGCTGTTGATTTTCCTGTTGTTATCATGCCTTAACGTATGTCTACATGTCCTGCTCATCGATAAGGTAAGATTTTCTTGTGTTTTTTAAATAGTTTTCTTTTTTCTTCTGACAAAGTGACTGAACGTTAAAACCGAAAATCCAGCAAAAGCCTCCTTTTCTTTATGAAGAATTTTTTTTTCCTTCCGCTAACCAAGCAGTCTTTGTTCGCTAACTGTTCTTTGCTGATGGCAAATTTGGAAAACGTCCATCCTTTTTGAAAACCAAACAACTCCGGTTGCCATGGCGGTATTTGCACTTGCTAAGCTTATTTCTTTTTGAGCGCGCGCTTGCACGGTTACTTTGGAATTGGACAATCACTTTGGTTTTGGTTTTACTACGATTTGAGATTGACTGAGTGGTCTAATTGGTAAGTAATTAGTTTCGTTTGGGGTTTAGGACACTTAGTTCAATAAATCGCTTTAATGCTGTTACACCATTTAAAAATGAAAGCAACTACAGGCCTAGGAGTGAAAAAATAATCCTTCATTTTAAACTACAATACATTTAGTGATAGCTAAAATGAAACGTCATGTTTTGGCAGAAATTTCGCAAGCTGGTAAGGAGGATTTCTTTAAAGATTTCATGGACCAAAAAGGTTCGTACATTTGCAAATACCGAAGCTTGAGAAAATCATTTTAGAAGAATATTTCGCCAACGGTGCTGCAGACCTATTTAAGTTACATTTTTTTCCCTTCTCCCCCTTTGAGCAGTGGCAGCTAAATCATCAGTAGTAATATTTATCTCTTTTACATCAGTATTGAACTAAAACCGCAGTTACTTATAATTAGTTTTCTTTAATCTTTCCATATATCCTGTTAACACATAACATATTTTCAAAGCTTCAGTTTTCAAGAAAAACGCGATTAACTAACAGTTTTTTGTTATGATTATTTTCAGTTAAATGTGGTTTAACTTCTTTCAATTCTCTAGTCATGCGGTGTAAATGCAGAATACTCAGCCACCTCAAAGCCGTACCACCAAAAAAACAGCCTGGATGCGCGGTTACACAGTCATTCTCTCTTCTCCTGTTTTCCCCGAAGTCCTACGTGGCTCCGAGGCAGCATCCTGCAGGCAGCCCCGTGGCATTAGGGCCCACTTGAGACTGTTGATCCTTACTAGTTCTCAGTCGACTCTTGTAAGAAAATTATAAGGCGCGGGAAATGACGGACAGGTGCTTAAGAAAGGAACTCCAGTTCCTGTCAACCCACCAGTGTCTTATATTTTTTTATACCTGGGAGGAGACTACGGACGAGTCAGTCATTGATATTAGCTGCGTTGTGTCATTACCTTATGTCCCTCGTATCTTTTAAACTTGTTCAGCTTGTAAGGTCTTCTTGTTGAGAACAAGGCAATGTAGTCACCGTTTGACTGTGCTACAAAATGAGATTCACTTGGATGAACTCTTAAACAAGTACACGT
>JAHPZR010056160.1:82500-87500 GCA_019787425.1 Platygyra sinensis | reverse complement strand
GTACTCCAAATTCAAAAAATCAATGCAATCTATTTCTACTCTTCTCTAAATGTTCAAGAAGTAGAAATATGAATCTAAAACAAAAGAATCCTAAAAAGGATCTAGATAGGGCATAAAAATACTGATTAAGATATTTGACAATTCAGTTCCCAATTTTGCCCAACAGGTTTTAAGCAAGCATTGTGTTCTTCTCTCTACAGAGGAGTTTTTGGTCTGAATATCCCCCATCCCCTTCCACTCCTATAGAAATTCCAGTTTAACTACAAACTGTCCTTTGAAGTTTTTGGATTTTGAGACCCTTATTCCATTAGGACCTGCACACTGTGTCTCCATGTTATCCTGCATATCAGTACCTATAGGGAAAATGATGGAGACTTCATGCAGTCAAGTGGCTTCCTTTCTCTTGCTCTCAACCCCTCCCCCCCCCCCCCCCCTGGGGCAGCAACCTGCTTACTACAACTACATGTAGACAATATCACTACAATTATCACTACCTGTTTCCAAGTTAAAACGTCTCGCAGTTTTGTCATAACCACATGTCAAGACTTGTGATCCTCACAGACTCCACCTGCAATCTTTGACTGCTTCACTATGGTGTGTAAATCTTTGGGCACAGACTCCGTTTTTCTGTGTGTCCCAAACACAGACCACATGATTCATTGATGCAGAAATCAACAAATTGCATTTAACAAGATTCCATCTAACGCAGTTGACTCCCTGTGAATGCCCTTCAAGATTTAGATGCAGTTTTTTTGGTGGTCTGCATTAAAGATCTGTGCATTTAGTTTTACATTTTGTAGTTTCAGTCTTTAGCTCAGATTTTAATTCAACACGTTCCAATGAGTTATGACAACCAATCTCTTCCAATTGATGATTCGCTGAAATCGTGAAAGCTGTAATTAAGGCATTTTCTTGGGCTAGTTTCTCTCTTTCTCTCTTAGACACATAAGGTTTCACGCTAGGTAATGAAATGCTCGATTTTACATGTGTTTTCCTTGCCACTGATCCGATGAAAGGTGGAGTTTTCTTGGTTTGGTTTCCGGCCCCTTGTGAATGCATTTTATGATCATTCCCAAGGCGATCTGATACCCCATTGTGATAGTTTAAAGTATTAAAGAAAAGATGGTGTTGGTTTTGATACCGAAACAGTCCGTACAAGCGTTCTTCCAGCATTTGAAGGTTCGAAAGAAGACTTGAGATTTATTCTCTAGTTGTCCGTCATTGTCGTCAGAAGATGAACTGCTATCGTAAGCACACAAACTCTCCATAGCTAGCTAGAATCTTGCAGCGTTCAATAAGAGATGTACGACTATCAGCGTGGCCACAGATCAAAACACTATCCGCCATGTTTTGTGAACAAGTTTGTCCTCAGTCTCTCTAGGTATGATTGAGGAACCCGGATCCCCAATCTCGTTCCCAGAGCCTCGTTCCCCTTGACCAGCGGTCGAAAAACGAGAGCTCTGGGAGCATCCATTTTGAAATAACAATGGGAAATAACCGAATTCTGGTTATCTGGTTCACTGCGCAGTCTCAGTCTGCATCTATTTCATGCCATGGCGCATGCCTGAAATGGTTGCTCCCAGAGCTCTCGATTTCCTGCCGCAGGCCAGAAGGATCGTGGGCTCTGGGGACGAGAATGAAATACACGCGGAAGCAATCTCGATTTCAGAGCCTTCGTTACCCTGGTCCAGCGGAACGAGGAAACTGCGCCTCCTCTCAACTTCCTGCCGATTCCTGCCTATAAGTACTTAATGTATCCCTTCCAGATATTGTAGTGTATCTGATACACTATAATAGGGATAAATATAGACATTCTTATTCTTCGGCCATTTCAACTTGAGTAAAAATAGCAAACAAACTGCGGTTATAAACATAACGAGACAACGCATGTTGTAAAAACTTTCATTTATGAACTTGACGTTTCGTATGCTCCAACATACATCACTTTGATATTGCATATGATTTCTCCAAACAGAGGCGCATTCTTAGCAAAGAGGAATGGACAGCTCTTACTGATTTACGTAATGATGATAGCATCATCATCACTAAACCAGACAAGGGTAATGGAATTGTCATCGTAAACAAGCTTGATTACCTCAATAAAATGAAGCAACTGATCTCTGATGAAACTAAATTTAAAAAACTTACACAAAACCCAACGAAGTCTAGAGAGGACAGTCTAATAACCTATCTCCGTAAACTTAAAAGAGACGGTATTATTGATGATGAAACACTTCGTAAAATACTGCCATCTGGTTCCACGCACGGTGTCCTCTATGGTCTTCCCAAGGTACATAAATCTGGTTGCCCGTTTCGCCCTATTGTCTCGTCTATTAACACTTATAACTATAACCTTGCGTCCTATCTTGTTCGGGTACTTCAACCCATCTCAACTAACCAGTTTACTGTCAAGGACTCCTTCAGCTTTGCAGAATGGGCCAAGACATACAACCATAATGGCGAATTTATGTGCTCATTTGATGTCACTTCACTCTTCACCAACGTTCCACTTGATGAAACAATACAAATCTGTCTAGACAAATTATATGCTTTACCCAATCCACCAAAGTTACCACGCTCTGTTTTGAAAGATTTACTTGTTTTTGCCACTAAGAGGAGCCATTTTGTTTTCGATGGCCAGTAGTACGACCAGATCGATGGTGTTGCCATGGGATCTCCTTTAGGACCGGTTTTGGCCAATATTTTTATGTGTGATTTCGAAGAAAAATGGGTCATGAATAACGGTGCACGTCCAACCATCTGGTTTAGATATGTTGATGACACTTTCACCTTATTTCACAATAAGGACGCCGCTGTTCAATTCCTTTCTTATCTCAATAGCCGGCACAGGAACATTCAATTCACCATTGAATTTGAACGGGACCAAGAGATTCCTTTTCTTGATGTTCTCATCAAACGCGATCTTAACAGCTCTTTTTCCACTTCCATCTACCGAAAGAAAACGTTCACTGGTCTCTACACTCAATGGGATTCTTTCACACCTCGGAAATACAAGATTAACCTCATCCGCACACTTACTTATCGTTGCCTGCGAATTTGTTCATCACCCTGTCTGCTGCAGTCTGCTTTAGATGACCTCAAGAGCCATTTGTCACGCAATGGATACCCCCGTGGTATTATTTCTTATAACATGAACGATGTAATCAATAAACACCAAAACAAGCCTAAGGATATCATTACAGTGCCCAAAAAAGAAATTTTCATTGTTTTGCCCTATCTAGGTATTCAAAGTAAAATTGTCACTCAACAGCTCAAATCATGTATTTATAAGTTCTATGGTTGTTTTAATCCTAAGATTATATTCAGAAACACTCGCCGTATTAAGTCTTTTTTCCCCTATAAAGACAGACTCAGCCGCTCCCTTAGGTCTAAAGTAGTTTATAAGGCTAGCTGCTGGGATTGTGATGATTACTATATTGGAAAAACAAAACGTCGATTACATGACAGGAAAACGGAACATTTTAAAGCGCTGACGAGTAACAGCCATTCTTCTGCCATTGCTGACCATATGACCCAAACAGGCCACAAGATTAAATGGGATCACTTTGATATTTTAGCCACTGGACAGTCTGATGTACATTGTAAAATTAAAGAAGCCTTGCTGATTCGTGACTTGAAACCAGCGCTTAATGAAAATATTGGCAGTGAGAAACTTCTTCTCTACTAGCCATTTATATTTTTCCAGCAGACTTAACTAGGTCTGTTTATTTTCTTTTTCATTGTCATTACTTTCCTTATTTGGTATTAGTCTTCGCGTTTAAATTTAATTGTAATTTAGGTAACCGTTACTTCTGAAGATGTATGTTGGAGCATACGAAACGTCAAGTTCATAAATGAAAGTTTTTACAACATGCGTTGTCTCGTTATGTTTATAACCGCAGTTTGTTTGCTATTTTTACTCAGGGATAAATATACTATGCAACGTTCTAAATACACTATGATAAGGGATACACCAAGTACTTACCACTTCCTGTTCCGACCACTGCTGAACGTATACTGTTTCGTTGACTGAACTGTGATCAACAATTTGATTACTCCTAGCTCAGGAGTAGTTGGAACCTGGGAGAAGACGAAGTTTGATGGTAGAGAAAGACGTATTTGTCGGTTGAGGTTTGAGTCCGCATGTTATTGAAAGGCGCAGTAACTTTTCTATTTGACAATTAGATTATGAGCTCGAGACTTCTATGAGGTTAGATAGTTGACCGAAGAAAGCCGAATCAACTATCACCTCATAGAAATCGAGAGCGCAACAACAACAACAACAAGATTTATTTGAACTGTAACATGAACTAAATAATCTAATTGTTTTAGTAGAATTATAATTAAAATTAACGCAATTAACGGTTTCCAATGATTTATACACGCATTACTGAACTTTACCCTTAAACAAAGTTGCACGTATCGAACTGTCCTTGGCAAATTTGCAGTTGTTTACGCGCGTACCCGCTTTTTCAATATTTTCAAGTTTTAAAGTCAAGAAACCGTAAATGTGCTTCTTTTAGTCTTCTCGGGAATTTAATTACCCGTTTACATCTAAAATTCCTTCCAACAATACAATACAATACAATACAAGTTTATTGTGTAATATTCTTAGTTTCAGGTGTGGCGTTACATGAAATGACGCACCAGCTAGTTTACAGGTATTCCACATAAATCATAATTAAAATTTAGAGGTGAAACTATTAAGGTCATTCCACTGAAATAGAACCTACACTGAGAATTTTCTCAAACTTTGCCAATTGATTGTTTATATTATAGGAACTTAAATTTGGAAATAAAAATGAGGGGTCCCCACGTTCGTTTAGGAGCAACAGCACCTTGTTTATACCATATAAATCCTTATAATAGCACCACGATTGCTTGCTAAAATTACGTTTCCGACGATTGTTTTTTTCTCAACACTGAGAATTGGCCCATATTTGTTTTACATAGAGAAATTTACTACTCAATTCAAAACGACAGAAAAAAATGATAGGTCA
>JAHPZR010056160.1:75000-80000 GCA_019787425.1 Platygyra sinensis | reverse complement strand
ACCGAGTTAGATAAAAATGAACTATATTAAAAATTAAAAAGGATTGGCAATTATTGCGGAGCTACGTCATCCATGATGTGGGCGCACCATGTTAATTATTTACAATCATCACAATAGTCTTTTGGCGAACTTAAATAAAGGCTTCATATCAAAGTGTTGACCGCTAGTATATCAAGATAGTAAATTCACAATCGGGATGTTAAACAGCTACATACTGGTTAATTTCCGTACATTCCTGCCATCGCGCTCTGCGTCACTGCTTAAATTCCCAACCACCGCAAACTCGTCCAATCAGCGTTGTCTAGAGAACATGAACCAAGACAGTTAAATTGTATATTTCTTTTTCGAATTAAACGTTGTGTTCCATATTCAGTTTCGAGACAAAAAGGAACATACTAAATGACTTAAGAGTACCGCGAGATTCAAAGGTGAAATATATTTTCTTTTTAAACGTCGTTGTCCTCGCGTAGCCGTCAAGCTTTCTTAAATTCTCTAATTTATTATATCCACACTTTAACTTGTCCATTCCACCCACAGCTTGCTACACAGCAGGGTAGGGTGGGGTGATAAGCCACATCCATACATGGCGCAGAATGAGCATCAAGTGTTCTAATTACACGAGACGTTAAATGATCGTAGAAAAAGATTTTCCCATCCGCTGAGCCAGACGAGACTATTCTACCATCAGGACTGAAATCACATCCAATGTGATAACCACAAACCTGAAAACAAAACCATAAACAATTAGCTTTAATAAAATGTGTTAAAATATGCAAAATATATAGAGGATATAGCTGTTGGCGAGAGGATATGAATTTTGTGCCATGAGAACACAAAAATTCATATCTTTGAACCACCGTGTGCAATGCTCTTTTTATTATCTGGAGCCCACTTATCTGACATTGCCGATTTTATTGCGTTTTCAAATAATCGAGTTTTACAACAACACGGGTGGGCTTCATAGAAAATACAAAGCACCCACCGGTGTTTTCGCTCCCAAATCTCCGGAAAAACTCATTCATTTCTTCGTCAATTTGTAAAACAAATCTGCCTGCCACCGCCATAATTCTCAACAGAAAACGACGCAAGAAACCAACTTTATTCAACGCTGGAAAATACGGAAATCGTAACGTCATTGAGTGAGACTCGGATCCCGGATGAGGTGGCGACGGAATCTACGAGTTGTTTAGTTCCCAGTTAAACACTCCTCTTTAAATATAATAGATTACGGTCCTATGATTCCCCCATTTGCGATCATAACATTGCCAAATTCAAGAATGAATTTTACGCTAACGACACTTAATATTGCTTGTGCGAGTTACGCCTCAGTACTTTGTACAGCTCTAAGAATGATCGAAACCATCTTTATGCAGTAGACTTGAAGATACCGGAGATACCAGAGACTTCAACTATTAAAATAATACATGAAATCGTAATATAAAATTATCCCGTTTTCTTAGCAAGTCCTGCCAAAACAAGATGCAACAAAACCATCAGCAGTCTGGCCTGGTAACGAGCTTCGCGTAACTTGTCTCGCGCATGCTACGTCATAAACGCTTATTGTGACGTCAAACTTTCACTTCGCTCTTTTTCGTGGAACGAACAAGTTGTGTATTCATCGCATGAGGAAAAAAAGGTTTGTTGTACGCACGAAGTTTTTATTTCATAGTCATGACGCTGTTGATTTTCTAATTGTTATCATGCCTTACATGTCCTGCTCAACGATGAGGTAAGATTTTCTTGTGCTTTTCAAATAGTTTCTTCTGTTTTTCTTCCAACAAAGTGGCTAAACGCTAAATTTAAACCCGTCAATCGCCTCCTTCTCTTTATGAAAGAATTGTTTTTTTTCCTCAGCAAGCCAAGCATTCTTTGTTCGCGTCCGAAATAATAAAAGTCGCTAAAAGAATAAAAGCCTCTAACTGTTTTTTGCCGATGGCAGATTTGTAAAACGTCCATCCTTTTTGAAAACCAAACAACTCCGGTTCCCATGGCGGTATTTGCACGTGCTAAGCGCGAGCGTTCTTCTCTGTCTAATTTCTTTTTGAGCGCACGCTTGCACGGTTACTTCAGTTGAAATTGGACAATTACTTTGGTTTTGGTTTTACTACGATTTGAGATTGACTGAGTGACCTAATTGGCAAGTAATTGGTTTTGTTTTGGGTTTAGGACACTTAAAAAAACCGCTCTAATGCTGTTACATTGTGTGTATGTTATATATTATATTTTCGGTTTTTAAACGACACAGGCTTAGGAGTTAAAAAAATCCTTTGTTTTAAACTAGAATGGATTTCGTGTTAGTTAAAACGAAACGTCAGTTTTTGGCAGAAATTTCGCAAGCTGGTAACAAGGAGGATTTCTTTAATTTAAAGATTTCATGGATTAAAAAGGTTCTTGCATTTTTGCAAGTACCAAAGCTTGAGAAAATCGTTTTTAAGAATGTTTCGCCAACGGTGCTACAGACCTATTTTAGATTTTCTTCCTTCTCCCCAGTTAGAGAAGTGGCAGCTAAATCATCAGTAATATTTATCTATTTTACTTCCGTATTTAACTAAATAGCAGTTACTTATGTAATTAGTTTTCTTTTAACTTTCTTCTAAACTTTCCAGATTTTACTGTTTACGACACGAGATACCTTTTCAAGAAAAATGTGATTAACTAACAGTTTTTTTCTGTTATTGATTGTTTTCAGTTCAATGCGGTTTTTAAAACATCTTTCAATTCTCAAGTCATGCGGAGTAAGTACAGAATACTTGGCCACCTCAAAGCTGTACCACTAAAAAAAAACAACCTGGATGCGCGGTTACACAGTCATTCTCTATTCTCCCATTTTCCCGCCCGCTGCGCCACGTGGCTCCGCGGCTATCCTGCGGGCAGACACGTGGCAGTATGGCCCACTTGAGACTGTTGATCCTTACTAGTTCCCAGGTCGACTCTTGTTAGAAAATTTTTTAGGCGCGGGAAATGACGGACAGGTGCTTATTATGAAAAAACTCCAGTTCCTATCAGCCCACCAGTGTCTTACTTTTTTCATATCTGGGAGGAGACTAGGGACGAGTCAGCCATTGATATTAGCTGTGTTGTGTCATTACCTTATGTCCCTCGTATCTTTTAAACTTGTTCAGCTTGTAAGGTCTTCTTGTTGAGAACAAGGCAATGTAGTCACCGTTTGACTGTGCCACAAAATGAGATTCACTTGGATGAACTCTTAAACAAGTACACGTGAACGCTTCCTAAAAAAAACACACAAACAAATTACTACAGAAATAGCCAGCGATTACTCAGAACTGACTTCAACATTGGAGATGACTAGGCACCATTCTTACTTATTCTACGGGACAGGGGGGGGGGGGGAATTGATGGATAGGCCCGACAATATATCAGGAACTGACTCTTTATTTGAATATTTTTACACTGCCCCCGTCATAATCCTAAACAGAATGAGATGCCTCCCCCCCCCCCTACATGAAAATAATAACGGAAAAATAAACATATCAAGCTAAGGTCAAGATAAAACTGCAGTTTTAGATAATAAGTATTTCTTAATAGGAATAATAAAGACAGTGAACTAAGTACTTTAATGTTTTACTGATATGATGCGGTTGTTAATGGGGGGGGGGGGGGAGGAGGGGGAAGTCACCTGTATTTATTTGCATTCAAATAGTAGGTGGGATTGATTTGATATTGCTCATTAGATAACAAAATAGGGTGGAGCTGTGCAATTGCTACCCCAGAAAAATCTCAGTTTTCAAAACCTCATAAACACTATTCTAGGCATTCTGGTGGATTTTTTTTTTTTTTTTTTTGCATTATAAATGCCACCACTATGATATATTAAATAATGGTGATTACTAAGAGTGAATTAGGACATCATTATTTTGCAAATAAAAAAAAAATTCCCTTGTTTCTATCCAGTATAGAAACACAAAAGAAGCTGGCTATGAAGAAAAGTTACGCTTGAAACATTTGTGCTTTTTTGAAAAGATGTAATGACCCTTTTTTATATTCTTCTAACTTATTGGTTCAATTTTTATTTTCTTTTGAATTTCAATATACAAATGCTAGAGAAATTTTGGAAGAACAAGAGATGATGTGGAAGCACAAACCACAGACAAGTGATCTCACAACTTTTTTGAGTTCTCCTAAATGTTTGAGCTCTAATTCAAATGAAGAGAAACACAGCCAAACTTTTTCTACACTTTCTTTTAGAAAACATCATCAAAATGTAAATTATCTTTGCTTCCATCATCAATTGTTACACCAGAAGCTTGTACAGTTTTGAGGACAGTTATAAGTCCCGGCCAAAGAAATCACAACATTTTAACACAACGTATCGCAATATTGTTGAGCACAACATGTTGCATGCATTTGGCCTGACCCAAGGCCATTGTAACGTGCTGCCACACGCTGGGTGTTGTTGGCTCAAGTTTTAAAATGGTCAAACTTGAATGTTTGGCCGGAGCTTTACAGTTGTTTTTCAAAAATTATAACAATTTTCTTTATTGACTAAGCTTGTTTAGATTGGTTTGACATTGACATACCTGGTAAATCTGATTGGATAATATTGCAGTCGATCTAAAATCCCAGGCCATGATCCCTTTGTCTGTAGAATTCCGTCGGACTACCTCAGCAGCAGAAATAAATTCATCTCCTCCAGGAAGAAATGCAATGTCTTGTACTTGACCAAAAAATGCTGAGTAAGTTGATGCCACCTGTTAATGAAAATCACAGTTACATTACAACAATGACAACAAAACCTCTATTAAAGTGTGCAGGGGTATTTCATTGCTCCTAATTGGGGACACAACATAAATGGGAAAATATAACAGTAAATATGTAGAAATTGTACAAATATTTTAAAAAGGATCCTACAAACTGTTACAAGATTTAAAACCATAATTATAATTATTTCCTTAAATTGTTTGAAATATTTGGAATTCTTCTTGAAATCAAGTCAAGATAACGATAGGTGACAGTACGTGCAGTTATCCTAACTTAAGTAG
>JAHPZR010056160.1:60000-65000 GCA_019787425.1 Platygyra sinensis | reverse complement strand
GACAGTTCTAGTACCACAGGATTTGAATTTAACTCTTTACGCGCAAGTCTGTTGACTGTGTTGCGTGTTTTATATGCCATTGTTCGGCTTACTTCAGGCAAGACCATGGTTTCAATCCTCCATGTGGATCTCATCAGTTACCGGTATTTCTACATACATGGCAAATTATAGAGGTGTCAAACTCTACGAAGCGACACGCAGATAACAGCGGAAATCATGCAGACCTATGACCTCTTAAAATTTGCCATAACACGATCTAATGGCTCTATTTTCTCCTTACAAAACATTACGAAGTGCCCTTCATAACAAGAGTGAAGCGACAAAAAAGGTCGAGAGACCGAAAAGAAAACGGCAAATGTACAAATGCCACGAACCGTAGGAGTCGTGTAGGCCTGTCAAGCACATTTTACACACTCCACATCTGTAGGCAAACTTGGCCGAACCCAGGATGTTGTGTAACGCATTTCGGCTTTGTGCCAACTTCTTCAATAATCATTTCGCTGGACAGGCATTCCACGCACTCTTCTATCCCCAAACAGCACTGAAATTCGTTCGGGTTCTGTAGGTACTCAGAACTGCATTCACCACAGTTGCACCTACAGAAGAACCAGCGGTGAGTGTAATCGATGTATAAGAACCCGACATAATGAAGCAAACGTGCAAACGCTCTAGGTCTGACTCACCACGAATTTACGGGTTCTTTTCCCTCATAACGGTCCTGAAGCTTTCGTTCGAATTCAGCTTGGGCCTCTTGCTTTCGTTGATACCCAGAAACCCACTCTTCAGTCGCTATCGGCTCATCTTCAATGATAGGGCTTATACGTGTCCGCGTCCAGCTCTGTTAGCGAGGCGGCATTCACTTCACCTATAGTCGCTTCCTCGACTTCAGTATTTTCATAGCAGGGAATGTAATTCATTTCCGAATCGTCCGAATCGTAGCTCCTTTCGGAATTGGAGTCAATTTCTGACATTTTGTCGCAGATAGCTAACTAGAAACCGAAGAGCACAAGACTGTTAATCACTCCAACTCGCTATTTGCGTCCTATTTCTTTCTTGTGTTATGTTGTGTTGTTATTGCCAAGATACCGGGTTGACGTCACACATCTTGCTAGTGCCAGTCCCCTTAAGGCGCCTTTTTAACTCATTCATTGCGAAGCAATGGATGAGTTTTTGCAGAGAGGGGAAAACGGCGTTAGCAGAAATCTGCGTAGACGGATGTGACGTCGTTAGCAAAAATAGCGGAAGTCACGTAACAAATTGGTTGGATTTGCGCAACCGCTGACCAAGTAGTCAACTTGCCACGAATAGCAAACATGACAAGCCTAATTAATGCACTTTCTGGATGATTGCAAAACACCGTGAGAGAATTTGTGTAATAAATGTACGCATTCAGTGAATAAAATGAGACCAAAACATATCTGTAGATATATATTTAAATATTTATTTTTTCTCCAAAAATGAGCCTGCGTACCTACCCTTCCCTCCATCTCGTGTTACGTGCCCAAGAAGGCAGCCGTATTTTACGAATGTTGTCCCCGCCAGATGGGATGTATACTGTATTAGTTGATACATGGAGTGAATTTGGTTGAAAATGTTGAAAAATTTTAGAATTTGTGGAGCCCAAACTGGTTTGATATATTCGTCGGATTCGTCGGCCTCCACTACGGTCATCACGGGCTCAATTAGTCTTCTCAGCTCATTGAAGGCAGCCATTGTGGATTTTGACTTCAATCGTTTGTGATTTCTGGTGAGTAAATATTGCTTTCTTTAATTGTTTAAATTTGCTTTAAGCAAAACATACAGCCCACACGCCAAATCGAAATGACCCAGAACTAAACTAAGGTCTGTTTCAGACTAAGAGTCCAGAAATATTCGCCAGGGTTACGATCGCTGCGTGACAATTGCTATAAAGCTCCATTCACTAATAAGCTTATTTACAGCGTTATGAAATTGCTAGATCCACTGAAATGCCAGATGACTACTATTGCTTTATAATAATGGCCCTAAGTCGAACAATAATATCAGTAACAGATGATATTCTGAAATGCATGAAGTGGAATGGAATCTGTACTTCGTTGCTGATTATCGTCGCTCGTGTGTTACACGCGTAGACCCAGATCGATTAGGCAAAACAAGACATCAAGTTTAATGAATCTAACTATGATACCAAAACTGACAATCTTAAAAGCTGTGTAACACTTGGTGACTATTGTAGTCACCCAAATGGGATTGAAATGCAGGTAAATAATTTATTCAATATCTCAGGTTATTGAAAACAGAGTTAATCAGAGTTATCTGCAGTGTGATTACTTTCACTCGAGACTCTTGTCCTGCTAGGCCCGGGTTTACTAAAAAGGGATGTGCCCTATTTCTGGTACCTTCCAAATTATTTTTATTTATATCTTAATTTTTTTTTTATCTATTTAAACCTTCTTGGGTTGTCATTGTCACTATTCATTTGACTGTATTATTGTTTATAATCGTATCTATAACAAAATTCTCGAACGTGATTGGTTCTCCGCGCGCCTATTTGTCACGTAATCGGCGCGCGATCACGTGGGTGTCCAATTACAGGTGTCCGATTTGAACTTTTTGTAATCGGACACCTGTGATTGGATACCCACGTGATTTTCACGCCAATTACACGCGCTTTGATGGCTTCCTTAGCAATGTTTTCTACAGTTTTCAAAACTTAGGAAAAGTGCTACAGTAGTTTTTGCTCAAAAACAGTTCTGAAAAGACATTTTTAATTCCGAAATTTGTTATAGATACGATTAATTAGTAATTGGACCTCGTGTCGTACAATTCAGGGAGTAATCGTGCTCGTAATTTGAAATCAGCCTCGCGCTTCGCGCTCGTCCGATTTTGAAATTACTCGCGCGATTACTCCCTGAATTGTACTCCACTCGGTCCAATTACTATTACTAATAATTACTTATTACTTTTTTTTAATTAAATAACTATTATGGGTAGCCAGGAATAATCCAGTAGATGTAACATTAACTGCTGCCACTGAAATTAAATAGATAAAAAAAAATTAAGATATAAATAAAAATAATTTGGAAGGTACCAGAAATAGGGCACATCCCTTTTTAGTAAACCCGGGCCTAGCAGGACAAGAGTCTCGAGTGAAAGTAATCACACTGCAGATAACTCTGATTAACTCTGTTTTCAATAACCTGAGATATTGAATAAATTATTTACCTGCATTTCAATCCCATTTGGGTGACTACAATAGTCACCAAGTGTTACACAGCTTTTAAGATTGTCAGTTTTGGTATCATAGTTAGATTCATTAAACTTGATGTCTTGTTTTGCCTAATCGATCTGGGTCTACGCGTGTAACACACGAGCGACGATAATCAGCAACGAAGTACAGATTCCATTCCACTTCATGCATTTCAGAATATCATCTGTTACTGATATTATTGTTCGACTTAGGGCCATTATTATAAAGCAATAGTAGTCATCTGGCATTTCAGTGGATCTAGCAATTTCATAACGCTGTAAATAAGCTTATTAGTGAATGGAGCTTTATAGCAATTGTCACGCAGCGATCGTAACCCTGGCGAATATTTCTGGACTCTTAGTCTGAAACAGACCTTAGTTTAGTTCTGGGTCATTTCGATTTGGCGTGTGGGCTGTATGTTTTGCTTAAAGCAAATTTAAACAATTAAAGAAAGCAATATTTACTCACCAGAAATCACAAACGATTGAAGTCAAAATCCACAATGGCTGCCTTCAATGAGCTGAGAAGACTAATTGAGCCCGTGATGACCGTAGTGGAGGCCGACGAATCCGACGAATATATCAAACCAGTTTGGGCTCCACAAATTCTAAAATTTTTCAACATTTTCAACCAAATTCACTCCATGTATCAACTAATACAGTATACATCCCATCTGGCGGGGACAACATTCGTAAAATACGGCTGCCTTCTTGGGCACGTAACACGAGATGGAGGGAAGGGTAGGTACGCAGGCTCATTTTTGGAGAAAAAATAAATATTTAAATATATATCTACAGATATGTTTTGGTCTCATTTTATTCACTGAATGCGTACATTTATTACACAAATTCTCTCACGGTGTTTTGCAATCATCCAGAAAGTGCATTAATTAGGCTTGTCATGTTTGCTATTCGTGGCAAGTTGACTACTTGGTCAGCGGTTGCGCAAATCCAACCAATTTGTTACGTGACTTCCGCTATTTTTGCTAACGACGTCACATCCGTCTACGCAGATTTCTGCTAACGCCGTTTTCCCCTCTCTGCAAAAACTCATCCATTGCTTCGCAATGAATGAGTTAAAAAGGCGCCTTAAGGGGACTGGCACTAGCAAGATGTGTGACGTCAACCCGGTATCTTGGCAATAACAACACAACATAACACAAGAAAGAAATAGGACGCAAATAGCGAGTTGGAGTGATTAACAGTCTTGTGCTCTTCGGTTTCTAGTTAGCTATCTGCGA
The DNA here is from genome assembly GCA_019787425.1 of Platygyra sinensis. Lineage (NCBI taxonomy): Eukaryota > Metazoa > Cnidaria > Anthozoa > Scleractinia > Merulinidae > Platygyra > Platygyra sinensis. The sequence continues at coordinate 60,531 of JAHPZR010056160.1, read as the reverse complement.
CAAAATGTCAGAAATTGACTCCAATTCCGAAAGGAGCTACGATTCGGACGATTCGGAAATGAATTACATTCCCTGCTATGAAAATACTGAAGTCGAGGAAGCGACTATAGGTGAAGTGAATGCCGCCTCGCTAACAGAGCTGGACGCGGACACGTATAAGCCCTATCATTGAAGATGAGCCGATAGCGACTGAAGAGTGGGTTTCTGGGTATCAACGAAAGCAAGAGGCCCAAGCTGAATTCGAACGAAAGCTTCAGGACCGTTATGAGGGAAAAGAACCCGTAAATTCGTGGTGAGTCAGACCTAGAGCGTTTGCACGTTTGCTTCATTATGTCGGGTTCTTATACATCGATTACACTCACCGCTGGTTCTTCTGTAGGTGCAACTGTGGTGAATGCAGTTCTGAGTACCTACAGAACCCGAACGAATTTCAGTGCTGTTTGGGGATAGAAGAGTGCGTGGAATGCCTGTCCAGCGAAATGATTATTGAAGAAGTTGGCACAAAGCCGAAATGCGTTACACAACATCCTG
>JAHPZR010056160.1:45000-52500 GCA_019787425.1 Platygyra sinensis | reverse complement strand
TAAATTCAGGTGTACCCCCACCTTAAGTAAGAGGTGAAAAGCTCTTTGCCTCCCTTTTGGGAGGCATTTCTTAAACTCGCAAAGAGGCGTAGCCTCGTTTTGGCGCTAAGCTTGTTTTCGTCCTATAACGCCATGGTGTTTAGTTACCTACGGAATTCGAGAGTAAAATTTAAATCCATTTTTTGTTAGGTGTCATCGATATCCCTGGCGTTGCCGTCGTCAGTGCTGAAGTTCCCAAATATTTACATTTGACAAAGCCTAATGGCATTTAACTTCCCGCCAAAATCGTACTTCCGGGTTATGCGTTAGCGTGTGTGCTTTTCATCAGACCTCGAAAAACTGGGTACTAATTTGTCAAAAAATGGCGGACGAAGCAGCCGAGTTGTTCTGCGGCGCTGATCGTTATTAACTTTGCAAGATTCTGGCTAGGTATGGAGAGTTTGTGTGTTTACGATAGCAGTTCATCTTCTGACGACAATGACGAATCACCGAAAAACAAGAAACGAAAGATAAGTTCAACGGAAGTTGATAGAGGCAGTGGTCGTGGATCTGAACTGAACTTCGGACAACGAGAGGATAAATTACTCAAGGCTTCTTTCGAGCCTTCAAATGCTAGAGGAACACTTGCAGCGAACGGTTCTGCTTTAAAACAAATACCACCTTGGAGTGCGTCGAACTATCACAGTGGCTCATCGGATTGCTTTAGTGGTGATCATAAAACGTCTTCGCAAGCTTGTCTCCAAACTAGGAAAACTTCATCTTTCATCGGGTCGGTGACAAGGAAAACATATACAAAGTCGAGCAGTTCAGGGCCTAGTGTGAAACCTTATGTGTCTAAGAGAGAAAGAGAGAAACTAGCCCAAGAAAATGCCTTAATTATGGCTTCTACGATTTTAACGAATAATCAGTTGGAAGATATTCATTGTAATAATTCGTTGAAAGGTGTTGAGTTAAATTCTGAGTTAGACCCTAATATTTCGAGCATTAAAACTACATGCACAGATCTTCAATGCAGACCACCAAAAAAGTTGCATCTAAATCTTGAAGGGCATTCACGGGGAGTCAACTGCGTCAGATGGAATCCTGTAAAAAGCAATTTGTTGATTTCTGCATCAATGGATCATGTGGTCTGTGTTTGGGACACACACAAAAGCGGAGTCTGTGCCCAAAGATTTAAACGCCATAGTGAAGCAGTCAAAGATTCCAGGTGGAGTCTGTGTGGCTCGCAAGTCTTGACATGTGGTTATGACAAAACTGCGAGACTTTTTAACTTGGAAACAGGTAGAGATAATTGTGGTGATATTGTCTAGTTGGAGTAAGCAGGTTGCTGACTGAGGTGGAGGGGGGAGGGAAGGGTTGGGAGCAAGAGAAAGGAAGCCGCTTGACTGGGTGAAGTCTCCATCATTTTTCCCTATAGTCACTGATATGCAGGATAAAAAGGAGGCACAGTGTACAGTTCCTGATAGTCAAAGGGTCTCAAAATCCAAAACTTTTAAAGGACAGCTTGTTGATAAACTGGAATTTCAAAAATGCCTCAATAAGGAGGCTGAGAGCACAATGCTTGCTTGAAACCTGTTGGGCATTGGGAACTGAATTGTCAAATATCTTAACCCTTTCACCACCTAGGGCGACTTAACAGATTTTACTCTGTCTAATGCCAGATGATTTGAATTGTCAAAGGGAGACCCCTTGGTGTTGAAAGGGTTAATCATTATTTTTATGGCCTATTTAGATCCTTTTGTTTTTGATTCATATTTCTATTTCTTGGACATAGAGAAGAGTAGAAATATATTGCATTGATTTTCAGAATGTAGAGCACCGGAGATTTTTCACTGATGTACATGTATAGTTGTTTGTAAAACAGCTTATTTATAAGAATATTTGTAATTTTCTATCAGATATTTCTTCACTTTGAAGGCCAGGCCTCAGTTGCTCTGAAAGGCTGGATAACGCTACCTAGGGAATAAATCACCATCCAGTGAATGAATCGCTTTTTAGTGGATAGTGTGGTTCCTATTGTCACACGTCCCCTGGCTTGCGGTTTATCCGGTAGATACATAGCAATTTTTATGGTGGATAGTGATATATCTTCTGGAAAGCGTTATCCAGCTTTCAAACAACTGCAGCCTGGGCCATCACTAAAACCATCTCTGAAGATCCAGACTGGTGTAATACATACATATTGTCAATGATGCTTAGCAATGTTAATAACACTTGTTATTTTCTATGGCAGGCCAGGAAATGAAATTGTTTCTACACAAGAACTATGTGACTTGTATTCAGTTTCACCCCACAGACCCTGCCCTGTTCTTAGCTGGGACATTTAAATCTGCCATCCTTTGCTGGGACACAAGAACCGGAAATGTTAGTATGGGATAGTTTAAGGTGTATTGTCATATCTGAAACTATTTTCTTGCAAAAGCTCAAGCGCACTTTGGTCATTGTAAAACCAATTAAAGTGCATGATCATTATTTTACAGAACGGTTTAAGTGAAGGATTTTTTTTAGCAAGAAGGTCATTGACAATAGACCATGATATGGACAAACCTGATTAAATGCGGCAAGGATGAAAATGAAAGCCCTAGTCAGTTCTTGTGAGATACTGTTGAGCTACTATTAATCTAGGTACCTTTCATAACATGTGGCTTAGCCAATGAAAACTCTCGAATTGCATTATCCAATGATCCAGTTTTTAATATATATATATATATATATATATATATATATATATATATATATATATATATATATATATATATATATAATGTGTGGATTTATGAAAACGGTGTTGTGAACTGAAGTCGCGCCCTTAACGGGCGTTTTTTTTTTCTCGCCAGACTATCTCCAAAGGCGACGATACACCCGTTTATCTCGCTCTCACTGTCGTTCTTTCTCTATTTTCTAGCTTTCTACACGGCTTACGCGAGCCCGAAAAGAGTAGCGAAATCGAGGTGAAACCCACTAGTTCAGCCTCGTTTTCATAAATCCAGTCATACATATGTACCTTATATTGAATAAAGAACACTTCACTTTTCACCTGCAGTACAAACATTATGGTTCGTTTGCTAACTGTAAATATGAAGAACTGTGTTACCCCAAAACTCAGAAAATGTGCGACCCCATTCTAGTATCTCTATTGAAAATGCGACCCCATGATAGTCAATCCAGTAGAGACAATGCGACCCCACCCAGTGGCACATCTCCATCAGCCTTTTAACAGGAAGTCTTCCCCCCGTGGGGTGGTATGAGACCACGACCACTTTTGGGATTACTCGACTGGACTTTTCCTTTTTTTTTAGCTCTTGTAAGCAATCACTCGCATTCATTTACATATAAATCAACACTTAAATGGAACATTATTGAAGTAGTATTTGGATTTGGGGTTATTTTGGTCCAAAATTGAGCGTAAAGTTTAGCCGTGTCTATATCAGATATAGACACTCATTAACATTAATTTCTTTTGCTTTTTTCTTTATGAATAATTTATTAATAAGTTTCTGAAGCTCTCAAACGCGACTATCCTCAATAGGCCATTAATTTCCGAGTTCCTTTGTGCCTCTGTTTCAAAACGAGTCTAAGTACGAAACCCTTCTTATGAAAATGACTTTTTATTTGCATGAAAATGAAACTGCACGCAGAACTCATTTTCATATCAAAGTTTTCCCTCTTACACTCGTTTTGAATCAGAGGTACAAGAGAACTCGGAAATGTCCCATTGTTTTACCATGCCGGGTGGATTAGTGAGGGCTCATTCTTGTAAGCGACCGGCTCTAGTCACGACCACTTTTTTCAAATGTCCGAGGTGGTCACTTACGAGAGCTTTGTTTTTACCAACCTTGCTATTCACTTTGGCAGACATGAAAATATAAGCACGATGTAGCAGTATGCTGAGTTTTTCTTCCTGCATCAGAACCACCTTCTTAATTAAAAATCGCAAGTACAAGAATATCAAGTTAAAGTTGTTCAGATCCAAAATGAAGATCTGGGGATTCTAATCAGTGCAGTAAATCATCATTTAGTTGGATAAACCATGCTGCCTAGAGGAACCGACTTAGCAGATCTTTAAACCCTGACTTGTATTCTATAGTTCGGAGAGACATCAAAGTCGAATTTTTGGTTAGCTTAGCTTCATAATGAATTGAAAATCCGCTATATTTTTGTTCATGGCTCAAACGTGTCACCAAAAAAACAAAAGAGAACTATTCGTTGCCAATAAAATTTTAACTTTGATTGAGAAGAGATAGTTTTTGGACATCTCTAAACGATGTCCACGTTAAATACGCGGTGAATCCGAACAAGTGTCACATGTCGTCGTCCTGTAGCATCTTCGTTGCTTCAGTTGACGTTCACAATCTCTTAATCTTTATTATTAAATTCCTTAATGCTACTGAGGTGAAGGTTTCAACCAGATTGAACTGCCGGAGGCTGAGTGGGATTGACAAACTCGCTAAAACCATGAGTTAAAACAACGCCAAAAACGTTTTCATTTCAGGTCAATTTTGAACGTATTGTGTGTACAGTGTGCAAACTGAACATTTGGCAAAATCAGCCTGCAGAACAGACGGATTTGTGGGGCAGAGCGCGAAACGCGATAACACAAAGGCGAAGAGGGAAACACACAAACACGAGTTACTTTATCCGGAGTCTGGAATCCGGAATCCGAAATTATTGAAACTGAGAATGAAGAGAGAAAATCTTCACTTAAGCAATGTTCAATGAAGAAATTTCAGTTCACAATCTATCCAACCGAAACATTACTAGCTATTAACCCTGATTTAATACTGAGTCATTTGTCCAATGATAAGGAATCCACCTTTTGAACCGACTGGGCCAACTACTCACGTTTTATTAGTTCTCACTGGGGTAATCAGACCTCTATAAAACCGCTTGTTTTAATATTACATCACCTGATGCCGACCAGGCTATTTTTTCTTATAATAATAAAATTTACAATTTGTTCGCTTGTGATTGGTTTAAAAAAGTCCCATTTTCCACTAATTCGTTTGCCAAGTTGTTATCGGACAGTTTGTTATTGGATAGTTTGTTATTGGACAGTGTGTTATCGCACAGTTCAATAAGCCAATCACATTTAAAGATGTAGTTTAAATCAACCAATCACATACAAAGTTGTAATTATAATTACGTGCTGTGTGCGCCCGCGCTTGCTTTTGTGTTTTTGTCTGTAGCCTTAGAAGAACTTAGAATGCTTACGCCTCCTTTGTCAGTATTTTAATGCAAAATTTAATTTCCCTTTTTTCATAACTTGGCTATTTTCCTCTTTCTGGGAAATTGTAATTTTTCAACCTCGTTCCCAGGATCTTTTCCCAAGCTAGGGAAAAGACCCTGGGAACGAGGTTGGTAATTTTTATGACTAATTGCTAATAGGACTTCGTGTCGTCCAATTCAGTCTGTAATCATACTCGTGATAAACAAATCGGCCGTCAACTGCTTGCCGAGTCACTCGTATAATTACCCACTGAATTGGGCTCCACTCAGTCCTATTACCATTACTTATAATCATCTTTGAGTCAACAAGCATGTAATTATTCCATTCTAAATATATTCTCGGGCTTTTGTAACGAGGATTCAGCAGGGATCAGATTCTTGTGAATAAACAACCTCGATTGCTAGCGGCTCCCTCTAGTATTTTTTTGTGTAGTCTACTCTACTTAGCGAAGTGAAAGAGAATATAGAACTACCTTTCTGATCAGCAATTTTTTCTTATGCTTTAGTAACAAGTTCCTTTTTCAGATTTGCTGCATCAGTGTTCGTCTTGTTAAGACTGAAGGACGGAATGACGCTGCCAGGAGTGATGAGTGATGAGTGAATCATGTTCAGGCTGAGCGCGTGTGGAGTGCCGTCCAAGTTGGCTCAATTAATAGCGGTCAGTGAATAGTTATTGAAGTGTTGTATGCTCTTCAGGCAAAGTTCTCAGATGGTTATATTTATTTCATTGTTGGCTTTGAAAACACATCAGTCTCACTCATCGGTCATGTTTCCCACTCGAGAATTTTGCAGCATGGTGTACATTGCTTTGCAGCTTGTGATCCTGTGTTACTTGATCAAAATTTACGTATACAGAGCTGTATTGCAGCTGGGAATGAATAATCAACAAGATTTAACAGGAGGCAGAGACAGAAGCATAAGAAAAAATTGCTGATCAGAAAGGTAGTTCTATATTCTCTTTCACTTCGCTAAGTAGAGTAGACTACAAAAAAAAATACTAGAGGGAGCCGCTAGCAATCGAGGTTGTTTATTCACAAGAATCTGATCCCTGCTGAATCCTCGTTACAAAAGCCCGAGAATATATTTAGAATGGAATAATTACATGCTTGTTGACTCAAAGATGATTATAAGTAATGGTAATAGGACTGAGTGGAGCCCAATTCAGTGGGTAATTATACGAGTGACTCGGCAAGCAGTTGACGGCCGATTTGTTTATCACGAGTATGATTACAGACTGAATTGGACGACACGAAGTCCTATTAGCAATTAGTCATAAAAATTACCAACCTCGTTCCCAGGGTCTTTTCCCTAGCTTGGGAAAAGATCCTGGGAACGAGGTTGAAAAATTACAATTTCCCAGAAAGAGGAAAATAGCCAAGTTATGAAAAAAGGGAAATTAAATTTTGCATTAAAATACTGACAAAGGAGGCGTAAGCATTCTAAGTTCTTCTAAGGCTACAGACAAAAACACAAAAGCAAGCGCGGGCGCACACAGCACGTAATTATAATTACAACTTTGTATGTGATTGGTTGATTTAAACTACATCTTTAAATGTGATTGGCTTATTGAACTGTGCGATAACACACTGTCCAATAACAAACTATCCAATAACAAACTGTCCGATAACAACTTGGCAAACGAATTAGTGGAAAATGGGACTTTTTTAAACCAATCACAAGCGAACAAATTGTAAATTTTATTATTATAAGAAAAAATAGCCTGGTCGGCATCAGGTGATGTAATATTAAAACAAGCGGTTTTATAGAGGTCTGATTACCCCAGTGAGAACTAATAAAACGTGAGTAGTTGGCCCAGTCGGTTCAAAAGGTGGATTCCTTATCATTGGACAAATGACTCAGTATTAAATCAGGGTTAATAGCTAGTAATGTTTCGGTTGGATAGATTGTGAACTGAAATTTCTTCATTGAACATTGCTTAAGTGAAGATTTTCTCTCTTCATTCTCAGTTTCAATAATTTCGGATTCCGGATTCCAGACTCCGGATAAAGTAACTCGTGTTTGTGTGTTTCCCTCTTCGCCTTTGTGTTATCGCGTTTCGCGCTCTGCCCCACAAATCCGTCTGTTCTGCAGGCTGATTTTGCCAAATGTTCAGTTTGCACACTGTACACACAATACGTTCAAAATTGACCTGAAATGAAAACGTTTTTGGCGTTGTTTTAACTCATGGTTTTAGCGAGTTTGTCAATCCCACTCAGCCTCCGGCAGTTCAATCTGGTTGAAACCTTCACCTCAGTAGCATTAAGGAATTTAATA
>JAHPZR010056160.1:0-40000 GCA_019787425.1 Platygyra sinensis | reverse complement strand
ATGCTCGAACATCACAACAGCCTTTATGTGATCAGAAACCCGCGTCTTCGTATTATTTCGGCCAGGCCATAATATACAAAATCGCACTGACTGCAATTGATTCTGTACACTATTGCAGATGACGGACGATCGGTTTCAATTAAATAGCATTTGCCCCGCTTCAAGCGCACAAAAATAGTGTCAAAAAATAAACAGCATCTAGAGTTAATTTTGATTAGATTTCGGTCCTATGATTCCCTCATTTGGGATCTTAACATTACCAAATTCAAGAATGACTTTTACCAGGCTAGCGACACTTAAGGTAATTCCTCAAAATTGCACTGCGCATCCTTTCTGCGCATAATTTATGGCGTCATTTAGCGCGCCCGCGTGCACGCGCATATTGAAAACATGGCAGATTTGCCTTGATATTGAGCGCTGTCAGTTGGAAAATGGCTATAGCTCACCAACGAGCACAGGCACCCCAACTTTTTTTCAGTCATTTTAATCAACTTGTCATAAACTTTGACTGATTCCTATTGCTGAAAATTGAATAAATAACGAAAATAGCTAGTAAACTGTAGTCTTTTCTATTTTGCCCTATGGTAACCATGCCAAGAAATTTGGTTGAAATTTTAATCAAGAATTCAGCTTTCTGTTTAAATCAAACTGATAAAGTTTATTTGTGTCCGACACAATGCATTGACTCCAGCTTAATGGGTGTTCTCATGAGTCTCGGTCACAAACATTTACAATTATTACTGGGAATGCGTTTTTGTAATAAGCATTAAATAATGCCAAAATGGTCATTTTCAATGCCCCAGTGCTCCTTAATGAGTATGGGCACCCCACTTTTTTATTTCAAAATTGAAGTTCTCATATGATAAATATTCAGTGGGCAAAGTTTGAACGAAAACCTATTGTCAGTTTTATTTCAGGGGAATTACCTTAACATGGCTTGTGCGAGTTACGCCTCAGTACTTTATACATGTCTAATAATGAGAGAACAGAATCTTTAAGCAATATACTTGAAGATACCTGAGATACCAGAGACTTCAACTAATAAAATAATACATGAAATCATAATATAAAATTATCCCGTTTTCTTATCAAGTCCTGCCAAAACAAGATGCCACAAAACCATCAGCAGTCTGGCCTGGTAACGAGCCCAGCGTAACTTGTCTCGCGCACGCTACGTCATAAACGCTCATCGTAACGTCAAACTTTCACTTCGCTCTTTTTCGTGGAACGAACAAGTTGTGTGTTCATCGCATAAGGAAAAAAGGTTTGTTGTACGCACGAAGTTTGTATTTCCCACTCATGACGCTGTTGGTTTTCTAATTGTTATCATGTCTTACATGTCCTGCTCAACGATTAGGTAAAATTTTCTTGCGTTTTTTAAATAGTTTTCTTTGTTTTTCTTGCAACAAAGTGGCTAAACGTTAAATTTAAACCTGAGAATCCAACAATCACCTCCTTCTCTTATGAAAGAATGCTTTTTCCTCAGCAAGCCAAGTAGTCTTTGTTCGCGTTAAAGACTAAAAGTCTCTAACTGTTTTTTGCCGATGGCACATTTGGAAAACGTCCATCCTTTTTGAAAACCAAACAACTCCAGTTGCCATGGCGGTATTTGTACGTGCTAAGCGGGAGCTTTCTTCTCTGTCTTATTTCTTTTTGAGCGCGCGATTGCACGGTTACTCTGAAATTGGACAATCACTTTTGTTTTGGTTTTACTACGATTTGAGATTGACTGAATGGTCTAATTAGCAAGTAATTGGTTTGAGGTTTACGACACTTAATTGAAAAATCGCTCCAATGCTGTTACATTGTGTTTATATTTTGGCTTTTTAAACGACTACAACTACAGACCTAGGAGTGAAAAAAAATCCTTCATTTTAACTGGAATGCATTTCGTGATAGTTAAAAGAAAACGTCATTTTTTGTCAGAAACTCTGCAAGCAGTTAAGAAGGAGAATTTGTTTGGATTGAAATATTTCGTACATTTGTAAGTGACCAGCAGGTGTCTTACTGCTTTCGTATAAAACCCATCATAAAGAGGATTAAAGGTTAAATGAATAATTTCTAAAAGTAAAGTAAAGAGACTTTTTGACTGCTAAAACACCATTCTTAATCGATTTTTTGTGATAGGTCACCATCAATAAGAGCTATGACCTTTGCACTTTTGTGATAATAAGTTTTTGGCCTGGGAAAGCACTACTCAAGTATATTAAGGAGGGGTCAGTTCTTATTTAGTGTAAAACTTAAAGGGGTACTCTATCTCGAGAACCATACGTGGCGAAGGCTTCTAACCTAGCCATGGTGAAAGACTGCCAAAAGTAATTTCAGTTAAAAGTGCTGTTGCCATAGCAACCAATCACGTGACCAAATAACAGACCATTTCCGGTTTGACTTTTGAGGCCTTTGCAGACTGGGAAGAACAGTATATTATCAACATTTTACAGCGTAGTCTTACTACCTACCCAAGAACCTTACCCAATGTAATTGGAATGCATGTCTAAGGTACGGGACCAAATAACTGTCAATAGTGTAACTTTATACATACTAAGCAAAGAGACTTGCGTATGGTTTGGCAACCGTTCTAATTACATTGGGTATTGTTCTTGGGTAGGTAAAAAAACTACAGCAAAAAATGTTGATAAAGCAATGTTTTTCCCTGTCTGCAGAAGACGTCAAAATTAAACCGGAAGTGACATGTTATTTGGTCACGTGATTGGTTGCTATGGCAACAGCACTATCAACCGAAATTAATTTGAGCACTTTTTCATCATGGCTAAGTTAGAAGCCTTCCACACGTATGGTTCTCGAGATAGACCAACCCCTTAAGTTTTACACTAAATAACAACTGACCCACTCCTTAATATACCTGAGTACTGTAAAAAACTGGGAAACTCTCTGGCTGCGGGAAAGTACCGGATCTGTTACAGGGAATTATCTTGATAGACGTCAACAGCGGACAAAACTTAGGTCCAACGATATTGTTTTAATCCAAGAACATAACCAAAGAATATTTTACAAAGCACTGCGATTTAAGCCGAAAACACAATTCTAACGGATTACGTAAAGTTATTAAAAAGTCTTAACTAAACATTATCTCATCCATTCCAGAGAGAACAATTGGCTATAAAGGAATTTATCGTTTACAACATTAATAACTTTCAAAACAATACAGGTATAGATAACAGTAACAAAAGACTATCGCAGGTAGAAATTACAGTTCAACGCCTATTACAGTTATGACCTTAAAACAGAACAGCAGGTGTCTGTTACGGTTAATGAACTGGAACAGTAACCTGTAACTCTAAGTTAGATTTCTAAATTTTTTGACAGCGAAAGCTAACAAACAAATAAAACTTATTCATCGTAATTTCTCTCTTCACACTTTTGCCCCAAACATTGTCGTATATAAAATCTAAAAACTTCTCTTGCGTCCAACAAAAAATGATCCCCGCAGGTTTGACTTCAGGTCAGATGTTTACTGTAAATTCCATTTTGACCTTAGTTTAGGTACTGCTTTCGAGATTTTAATTCTTGCATTTAATCAATTTTGTGTTCCTTCTGTCTATCGAGCCGGTATGGTGTCTTCGGTGTCTTTGATTTTCCCTGTTCTGACTAATTTTTAAACAATCTTTACGAAATATATTAGTCCAAAGAACTTCAAAAATGTACTAAAGTCCTTTCGTTGCTCAAAACAAAAAGGCACCATTTTTTCTGACCCCAAGTTTGACCGGACGGCTCTTAGCCAGACTGTCTCCTTTTTTGGGTCTGGCTCAAATTCATTTTCATCCTAAAGGCTGGTTTTCACTAGCGCATAAGCATAAGCATAAGCCGACATACGCAGAAGTAGTAAGATCTTGATAATTAGCGCCTTTTATTCACTACTTGCACAATACCATAATACACCTCTTTTACCCCCCAAAATTTTTGCATACTCATTGTTTGCAATTCCTCCTGGGACATGAACATGTCCCAAGAGTAATCTAAAACAATGCCTATGCAAATTTTTGGGGGGTAAAAGAGGTGTATTATGGGATTTGTGCAAGTAGAGAATTAGGGAAATTTCGAACAAAAGGTGCTAATTATCAATATCTTACTGCTTCTGCGTATGTCGGCTTGCGCTTATGCTTATGCGCTAGTTAAAAACCAGCCTTAAGAGGAACCAGTTTAACAAAACTACGTTCTCATATTTTTCTAGCTTAAAGCGTTAAAGGTACTGAGATAACTCTAAAACTAACCATTTCAGATTTCATCTTACCAAACCACAGATTTAAACCCTTAAAAAAGCCGTACTTTTCTCGAACGTATTTCCCTAATCACCTATTCAAGTAAATTGTACAAAGAATAGATTGTAGACACCTATGATCACTCTATTGTATCTGTTTAAATTACAATGTTGTAGTCAATGATAACATTGTTAATTCTCGTTTTCTACTAACCCTTAGAATTCACTGGATGCCTCCAATATCACTGAACCCAAGGATTCGTTTAGTGGTAAAATGGAAAGCGAAATTCTTTCAAAGAATATATTCTAATTTGTTATTCTTATCTAATTAGCACAGATACTGTAAGCAAACTTAATTTGTGCAAGCAGATGACAGGCTGTTTGAAACTGAGTTGCATAAAGGAATGGACAATGCCTAGCGCGCGTCCATCCAATTTGGGATGCACGCGGATAGTTGGGAGAGCACGAAGGTAGCGTAAGAGATGCTCGAGGCGCAGCCGAGAGCATCTCTAGCTACCTAAGTGCTCTCCCAACTATCCAAGTGGATCCCGAATTGGATGGACGCTAGCTAGGCATTGTCCATTGCTTTTATAACATAGCAAGACATTTTTCACGCTGAAAAGTCGCTTTTTCTGCACTTATCAAATTGCAAGTTCTGCACGTGCACGTGCACGTGTTGTTTTCACTGACAGCACGTTTCGCTACACGTGCACGTGCGCGTGCACGTGTTGTTTTCACCGGTAGCACTGATGTTTCTGCAACCATTTCAGACACATTAAGTCTCCAAAGTCATCGAGAAACCCTAACTCAAATGTTGAAAAACACTAGCTATTAGTAACAGCTAAAGTTAAGTTTTACTCGAAAAAAGTTGTGAGAAAAACTTTCGCTGGCAAGAAATTTCACCGACGATGGCGTCAGCATGAACCATCTCTATGAACCATCCATTTCTTTTTCATAGAAAATTAGCCAATCACAGCGCGCGCTAGCATATAGCTATGTTATAATTGCTATTGGACGTGTGACCACTGCCCATTACATGTAGGTTGAGGCAGGTGATCGAATCTATTCTCTCTTTTTCTCAAAATTTTCTTCGTCGGTAAAGTTTTAAACTACATGTTTCATGGAGCTTTTGAATAAAAGGCTCAAAAAACGTTCTCAAACACTTTTTTGATGGCCTGAATACTCTCAAACAGGAAGAAGCGGACACCTGCGAAGGGCTGTTAACACTCGAGGAAGGTATCAATTCGCTGAAACAATTTATGAACAATAAACCACTTGGCTCTGATGGCGTTACTATTGAATTTATCCGTTTCTTATGGAATGCCATTGGTCCAATTATGGTTGATAGCTTTAACTACGCCTTTGAAAATGGTGAAATGTCAATCTCACAAAAACGCGGTATTATATCGCTAATACCAAAGAAAGACAAAGATAAAAAATACCGCTCAAAAAATTGGAGACCAATCTCCCTATTGAACAATGACTGCAAAATTGTTACAGAGGCTTTAGCTTTACTCCCGGAAAAAGTGTTACCCACGATTATTAGCCCAAATCAAACAGGATACGTAAAAGAAATATACATAGGTGAGAGCATCAGAATCATAACAGACATGATGTCCTTTACTAAAAAGAAAAACATTCCAGGCCTAGCAGTCTTTCTTGATTTCGAAAAAGCTTTCGATTCTATCGAATGGTGCTACCTTCAAAAATGCCTCGAAGCTTTTAACTTTAATCCTCAGTTACGACAATGGATCATAGTCTTGTATAATAATTTCTCAAACTCGTCACATCCGTGAAGAAGGTTTGAATACCCGGTCTAAATTAGCATAGATCTTGACGATTTTACTTCTCCGTTTACTCCTTAGTTTTTGTTTCGATTGAGAAGATATATCAAACATTCAAGACAGTGTTTCATCGGCTATCTAAACACCTCGAATTTCGTCAAAAACACTCTGCTTTGCGTCGTATTTTCAACTCTTCTCGGTGTTTGGATATCCCGATGAAACACTGTCTCTCGTGTTTGATATATTACATATCAAGTTGTATTTTGAACAATGGCTTTGCCACCAAACATTTCAATCTAAGCAGAGGTGTCAGGCAGGGTTGCCCACTTTCTGGGATCTTATTGGTTATTGGTGTAGAAATTCTAAGCAATGCAATTAAACGCTCAAAGGAATAGAAGGTATTCAAATTGATCCAAATAAATCTATAAAAATAACCCAATACGCCGATGACATAACAGTTTCTGTGAAAGATATTCCGTCTGGTCTGTTCATAGTCTCTTTGATCTGTACCCTGGTCCCAGAGGTTTTTCTTAATTTTGCACCGCGTAAGAGAGCTGCAAGAGAGCCGCGAAGCAGTGAACATGAGTCGCGAAGCAGCGAGAAAGAAAACCCTCGGGTCACATTGGACCTGAATCTCACTTTCATGCAGACTCCAGGGTTAGGATCTGACCCTGGAGCTCGGGTTGGTTGATACCGCAGGGACGATGGGGATATTTGTTAGTCCACATCTTGCGTGTAAATTTTTGCTCATATCCCTACCAGGGAAAGAATTCGTTTGCAAAATACTGCAGTTCTCAGTTTATAAAAACGTTCAAGATTCGTCTGTGTTTCCGACATTGTTTCGAAGGAATTTGACCTCTGAACTCGAGGAGCGTTTTGGCGGCTGGTAAGCACGTGATTGCTAAGCTTCCATTGGTCCCTTTTTGAATTGTCAAATTGACGCGTATAACAGCTGGCGTCTGCATGAAAGTGAGATTCGATCAGGTCCAAGGTGACCAGGGGCTTTTCTTGCTCGCGGCTTCGCGATTCGTGTTCGCGGCTTCACGGCTCTCCCGCAGCTCTCTCATGAATTTACTCCAAACAAAATATTTGAGTCCTCGAGGGGAGTCAATTGTATGCTTTAACCACTGCGCTGTGACAGAGTTATGGTGAGCGAGTTATGGTTCAAGGCTTACGAGTGGTTAATGTCCTAATAACTAATCTATAAAATTCCCAAAAATGTGAAGTTCCACATCTAAGAACCACATTGTTACCCTACCGAGCTTACACCGTTTAGAAATGCACTATTTGCATGACTGCCTGTTGGATTTTGTGTGTTCTATTTTCTTGTTTATTTGGTGTTGTAACAGAGGACATGTTGATGTGAAAACGAGGTATTACAGTTGTACATCTCGTGACATAAAGCAAAGACAGGCTGCACAGACTCCCTGTGTGGTTTTTGCAGTTGCGTCGCATAATCAAAGCCTTCAAATTGTAGTTTTGCTCTTACAAGCATGTCTTTTTAGGTTGTCGAGCGCTTTCACGCACATTGTTGCTGCAACAGTTGTAGTGGCTACAACGGGACCGGCGGTTTCGACTCTTTACGAATCTCTTCAGCTAGCGCTGTTGTTTGAAGACAGACAGTGTTGCAAGTTTCTTAAGGGAAACAGTAGAGTTGTTTTCTCAATTCCGTTCCCGTTGAAAAGACGGTTTGGTGACCTTTTTATATTCTAATTTTTGCGGTTTAGGATCGAGTTTACTTTGCTTTTGTTGGCCCTTTATAAAAGTTATGTAAGCCAATCGGGAGTCAGCAATTTCGATCCAAAAGGTCGTGAAGTTGAGCTTGTTTGTGAGAGGGCGTTTATAACTGCATTTTTCCTTTCTCTCTTAATTTTTTTATATTTTAAAGCACTAATTTCTATAAATTAATTATTCTGTGTGAGTTTAAATTAAAATTGACTTGACTTCCCCACATTTACTGTAAAAAATATCTGTATTAAACGGACACTTCTGTTAAATATAAGCAGAAGCGAACGCGGAAACCTCAAACCTGACTTTTATGGTCTCTTCCATGTTAAAAACCTGCGTTAAAAGGGCATCTCATGTTTTTTGGCCATGTTTTAATAGATGGGTCATTTAAGTTTCCCGACATAGATGCAACATTATATTATTCGGTATGTTTTCACAGAAAATTTATTCCTCTTTGATTGTGCGAACATTTACATAATTCCAGAGTTATCGACCGTTCCGTTAATTTGACCCTTTGAAGGCCTTTTAATACTTAGAAATATCAATATGACCCCGTCAAGATAAATTCTGACGGAAACTGTTTTCAACGGACACTGTATTAAGTGGGGACCCGAGGGTGACCGTCTAATACAGCTTTGACTGTATATCGAAGATTGCAACCGTTTTTTGTGGCAGTTGCCTGATGATTACTGATGAGTAAGTGCAGAATACTTGGCCACCTCAAAGCTGTACCACTAGAAAACAACCTAGATGCGCGGTTACATAGTCATTCTCCCTTCTCCCACTGTTCTCCTACTTTCCCCGCAGCCCCATGTGGCTCCGCGGCTATCCTGCGGATAGCCCCATGGCATTATGGCTCACTTGGGACTGTTGATCCTTACTAAATCCCACTCGACTATTTTAAGAAAAATTGGGCTCCGTGTAAAAACAAATTTAAGTCGACGCATGGATAAATGATTCAGGAAAACAAGGCTGATCAGAGCAAGTCTACAATGGCTGCTTATTGCGTGACTTGAAAATAATAGAGCGTTTAGCCACGGTCCATTTCAATGCATCTGCAAAGAAGCTATCAAAAAATGATTGCATATTCCCTTTTCAAGTCAAAACAGACAACATTAATTGTAGACATAAAGTGAGGGAGAACCACACTCGTGAAAATACGTGATCGTGACTGAAAAGCAAAGAGACCGTGACACAAAGAAAACATCCTTACTCTTTGTTTGTTTTGTCTGCACGGTCACATATTTTGAAGATTAGGCCATTTCCGCATTGCATTGGACTTGTTACGCCAGTTTGATTTGCTTGCAGTCTTTGCAGATGAACTTTTAATAAGCGGGAGCACATGAAAAATATTATGCAAAGAACAGGGAGCAAATCCTGGACCGGACCAAGAGCTGCATCGTACAGAAAACGCGTGAGATTCTCAAATCACGTCGTAAACGCTGGTATCAAAACAATAGGGAAAGGCTCGCCAGCAGCCAGAGAGTCTATTGTCATCTACTTATTTATTTATTTTTATTTTATTATTGTATACTTGTTTAAGAATATTTGTCCTGTAATCTAATTAAGTGTGTAAAAAGTAAAATGTAAAATGCCTCTTTCCTGACCTTATACCTATTTGCAATTAATAAATGGTGGTCACCCAACTAGTTTAGCTCTTTAGTTATTTTGGGTGACCAGCAACTGTATGTATTTTTAATTTATTTCTTGTTCAATTAGTTATTTAGTTAATGTTACAGTTCAAATAAAATCTTGTTGTTGTCAACAGAACAAGGAACACATTAAAAATTACCGACGACAATACAGTAAAAACAACAGGGAACGAATCAACGAATACTGGAGAAGTTATTTTGCTAAGAATAAGGAACGGATCAGACAAAGGCTTCGTGACCAAAAGCGAAAAAAAAAGGACCATAATATCATGCGTTTCAGAGCCTGGGACCAAGAGTCTGAGAATGTGCATTTGTGAATGTGAATACTTTATTTACCCTCGGATTGTAGAGTAGCTTTATATGAGCTAATATCTCCGAGCATTTCACAGTACAACAAAAAAGGCCAGACCACAACACCAGGAACTTCACGCCCTACTGAAACTGAAAACGAGTCTAGTTCCCAGTGTTATACCTTGTGGAACACCGACGGGGGGTAAAGTTGTAATGAATTCTCCCTTTGGATGTCATGCTGTTATTATTCAATAAACGTTATAATTCAACACGAAAACTCTTTGTTGCCTCTTAAAACCGGCCAGGCCCCAGGATATTATGCGTTTGAGAGCCTGGCACCAGGAGTCTGAGAAACTGAAAACGAGTCTAGTTCCCAACGTTACACTTTGTGGAAAACCGACGGTCAAGACTTAAAGTTGTAATCAATTCTCCCTTTGGATTTGATGCTGTTATTTTTCAATAAACGTTATAAAGTAAACATCAAAACTCTTTGCTGCCGCTTAAAACCGGCTAGCCCCGTAGTTCGAAAGCCGAGTAAACTAACACGGGTTTAGCGGCTATTCTGCGATTAGTTTTCTTATTCCCGAGATAAGTAGTCGGGGGATAAAGTGGTGATCCCGAAAAAGAGATTTAGGGCGTTTTCCATTTACCAAGAGATTCCGGAAATTCCGGTTGGGATGTAAATGGAACATGATTTTTCGGTTTGTTCCACTGGAAAATTTCCGGAAAAAGTGGAACTTCTGAAAAGGTAGTCCCGTTTTCCCGGTGGAAATTTTCCGATGGAAATCTCTGTTCCATTTACGGGTTTCGCACCAGTTCCAGGCCGCTCACAACCATTGTTTTTCATACCTTCGGGAAATATGGCGGGAAATATGGCGGCTACTTCGTCGGCTTCCCCCTCAGCTTTCTACGAATGTTCAGTGTGTCATGGGCTGGCTCCTGACTTAGAAACATTGCTACATCACAACTGTGCCATGTATGCCAATAGCCCGGCAAATGGTAGGTAGTATTCATCGAAAAGCAAAATTTTGTATATGTAAATAAACAAGGTCATGTACGATCTTGTGTCATTCATCCTTTCACAGCAGCTGTTTCAAATGATCCCTTGCCAACTAGTTCAAGTAACAACCTTGAAAGATGGTTGGACGAAGATGTTCGGTTGCTTATCACAACTTGGGCTGAGCACAAGCACATGTTTGGAAGCAAGGCTACAAAGAAAGAGGTGTTTGATAAGATAGCGGAACAATTTAGGCAGATTTCAGGTCGTTTGGTCGGACGGTGAAGGGAGCCTGGGAAGGAATGGGACGAGTGTGTCAAATGGAACACGTTCTTCACCGATAAACATTTCCCACTTAAGTTTCCGAAATTTTCCGGAATCTTTTGGTAAATGGAAAACGCCCTAATACAACCAGTGACGTCACTAGGCTGTTTTGGCCGCGCCAAGATGGCCGCCAATTTTGGGCTTAACCAGCCAACTTCGAACGGCTGAAAAAGCAGTTTTCGCTTACCGTATGCGAAAAAAAAGTCTCCAGTGTTTCCAAGTAAGGTTGAAACTTTATTACTAAGCAAAAATCTCACATACGAAAATTTCGTTTCAGTGGCACTTTAAATAAAGGCTTCATATCAAAGTGTTGACCGCTAGTATATCAAGATAGTAAATTCACAATCGGGATGTTTAAAAGCTACATACTGGTTAATTTCTGTACATTTTCTTGAACTAGCTAAACAGAATGTCGTTGATTTGTTTATACATAGCCTGCTTCTATCTTGTCAGGCGAGTATGCAGTT
The DNA here is from genome assembly GCA_019787425.1 of Platygyra sinensis. Lineage (NCBI taxonomy): Eukaryota > Metazoa > Cnidaria > Anthozoa > Scleractinia > Merulinidae > Platygyra > Platygyra sinensis. The sequence continues at coordinate 28,538 of JAHPZR010056160.1, read as the reverse complement.
CATTATAATGTTGAGTAGACACTTCAGTTCACGCACTCAATAGAGCGAATAAAACGTAGCAGCTTCCATACGACTTATCACCGTGGTGAACCAGAAAAAATTGTAATGGCTTTAATTTATTCGTGATGTTTGCGCCCGTTAACCATGACTTAATTAAACCTGCCAAATATCTTGTGACAGAATAATCCTCAGTTCTAATAGAATACCATTTTCTTTTCACTTATTCGCTGTAAATAAAGAAAGAAAAATGTTAGATACTGTTGCGCACAGAAGCAGAGAATAACAGAAGACAGTGGAGCTGGACACCCTGCAGGCATTCCAGCAAACACGGCCATGCGAATCTTACTGAAATGTAAGGCATAAATTAAGCCCTGGATAAACCGTCGAAAAAGAAAATCGCAACATGAAATAGATTAGGAATAGAAAAGTCCATTTACAAATTAAAATATGTCTGGTGCACTGAAAAATGCACTTTTCATATGATCAGAGTGAGTCGCAAACTTGTTATGAACTACAGAAAAATTTAAAACAACATTAAAAACAAGGGTGAATTGTTAGATATGAGTCGCTCATTTCTATGTGGCTACTTGATTCAAAACTTGAGATAAAGCGGTATGAACACTTACTGATTGTTTTAAGACTCATCGTGTTCTGTGGCTCGCTTCCGATTACATGGGACACTGTTATTATAGTTCCATTCGTCTTGCCTGTCTTGCAATAAACTTCTTTCCCTTAATGGCAAAGGTTGTCTGACATTTTCCACCAGCCTTTGCTCCCAATTCTGTACAGCTCTGTAAAGTTTCAAAAGAGATCCCAAGACCAGTAACAGTAAAAAAGCATTCACAATGGTGAAGAATTCTTGAGTGGATAGCATGATTCAAAAACGAAGTTATCAATAACGGAGTGATTATTATATGTGTTCGCAGTCAATGCGCTTTCGATGAGCACAACATATGATATGGCAATTTCTTTGTACACAACAGACTGAGACTGAGATAATTATTAATGTTTACTAATACCACCCAATCGGATGAGCCATGACGTTGCTAGGTGATGTTGCTCAGTGCCATCGCCGTCGTCCTTGCTAAAATTCCCAAACAATGAAAACTCGTCCAATCAGCGTTGTCTTGAGAACATGAACCAAGACAGGTAAATTGTACATTTCTAATTCGAATTTAACGCTGTGTTCCATTTTCAGTTTCGATATGGTTTTGACAAAAAGGAACATACTAAATGACTTCAGAGTACCGCGAGATTCAAAGGTGAAATATATTTTCTTTTTGAACGACGTTATCCTCCGCGTAGCCGTCAAGCTTGCTTAAATTCCCTAATTTATTATGTCCACACTTTAACTTGTCCATTCAACCCACAGCTTGCTACACAGCACGGTAGGGTGGGGTGAAAAGCCACATCCATACATGGCGCAGAATGAGCATCAAGTGTTCTAATCACACGAGACGCTAAATGATCGTAGAAAAAGATTTTCCCATCCGCTGAGCCAGACGAGACTATTCTACCATCAGGACTGAAATCACATCCAATGTGATAACCACAAACCTAAAACAAAACCATTAATAATTAGCTTTAATAAAATGTGTGTCAAAATATGCAAAATGTATAGAGGACATTAGCCGTTGAGGAGAGAATATGAATTTTATGTTCGAGTGGCAAGAGCAATACCACGATTGCTGATTTTATTGTGTTTTCAAACAATCGAGTTTTACAACAATACGGGTGGGCTTCATAGAAGATACAAAGTACCCGGTGTTCTCGTTCTTAAGACTCTGGGAAAACTCATTCATTTCTTCGTCAATTTGTAAAACAAATCTGCCTGCCACCGCCATAACTCTAAACAGAAAACGACGCAAGAAACCAACTTTATTCAACGCTGGAAAATGCGAGAATCATGACGTCATTGAGCGACACTCGGATCCCGGATGAAGTGGCGATGGAATCTACGAGTTGTTTAGTTCCCAGTAAAGCACTCCTCTCATACAATACATGTATATGTGTCACAACACTCCAGTTGACTTCCGATCAGTGCGTCACTGCCTCTTTGTTCTGTGTAGTGCAACCAAGTGAAGTATACCCCTCCAAAGTACATTAATTAAATGAATTTTTGAATATTAAACCCGTTGGCCGTATTCTTGGAACGACTAGCAGCCTCCATATTCAAATAATCAATTCATTAATATAATCTTGAGGGGTACACTCCGCTTCGTTTGATTTTTAATGTCCTTGCATCCCTCCATGGTACATAAAATTATTTCTCTTCAAGCAAGTCACCACCCGACCTTGACAATTTTCCAGTGGGATTCATCTTTATTAGGACAAATTTCGTTCGATTTGAGATTTAACGGAAAAAATTAAAACAATTAAATAACGTTTGCCCCCCCCCCCCGGCAGTATTAGAGGAATCTCTATCGTGGGAGTACATATTCTAAGTTCTAAGTTGTAAGCCCAGCTTCAAGGGAACAAAAATAGTGTCAAAAAATAAACAGCATCTAGTCTTAATTTTGATTAGATTAGGGTCCTATGACTCCCCTATTTACGATTATCATAGTAACATTGCCAAATTCAAGAATGAATTTTAACCTACCGACACTTAATATTGCTTGTGCTTGTGTCTTCAAGCAAGTCACCACCCGACTGACAATTTCCCAGAGGGATACGTGACATCTTTGTTAGGGCAAATGTAGTTTGATTTGATATTCAGTTAAATAACATTTGCCTAGTGTCAAAATAAACAACGTCTAGACTTAACTTTGATTAGATTGCTGTCCTATGATCCCCCATTTGCGATCGTAACATTACCAAATTCAAGAAAGAATTTTTCCCAAGCAGCACTTAACACTGATTGCTTGTGCGAGTTACGCCTTAATACTTTGTACAGCTCTAAGAATGAGCGAAAACCATCTTTATGAAGTAGACTTGAAGATACCGGAGATACCACGCAGAGACTTCAACTAATAAAAAAATACTTGAAATCATAATATAAAATTATCCCGTTTTCTTAGCAAGTCCTGCCAAAACAAGATGCATCAAAACCATCAGCAGTCTGGCCTGGTAACAAGCTTCGCGCAACTTGTCTCGCGCATGCTACGTTATAAACAATTATTGTGACGTCAGACTTTCACTTCGCTCTTTTTCGTGGAACGAACAAAGTGTATTCATGGCATGAGGAAAAAAGGTTTGTTGTACGCACGAAGTTTGTATTTCCCGCTCGTGACGCTGTTGATTTTCTAGTTGTTATCATACCTTACATGTCCTGCTCAACGATGAGGTAAGATTTTCTTGCGTTTTTCAAATAGTTTTCTCTGTTTTTCTTGCAACAAAGTGGATAAAGGTTAAATCCAGCAGTCGCCTCCTTCTCCTTATGAAAGAATTGATTGTCTCCTCAGCAAGCCAAGTAGTCTTTGTCCGCGTCAAAGAATAAAAGTCGCTAAAAGAATAAAAGCCGCTAAGTGTTTTTTGCCAATGGCAAATTTGGAAAACATTCATCCTCTTTGAAAACCAAACAACTCCGGTTGCCATGGCAGTGTTTACACGTGTTAAGCGCGTGCGTTCGTCTCTATCTAATATATTTTGAGCGCGCGCTTGCACGGTTACTTTGAAATTGGACAATCGCTTTAGTTTTGGTTTTACTGCGATTTGAGATTGACTGACAGGTCTAACTGGTAAATAATTGGTTCGAGGTTTACGACACTTAATTGAAAAATCGCTCTAATGCTTTTATATTGTGTTTATATTTTGGCTTTTAAAACGACTACAACTACAGGCTTAGGAGTGAAAAAACCCTTCATTTTAAACTACGATGCATTTCGTGATAGTTAAAACGCAACCGTCGTCACTTTTTTGGCAGAAAACTCTGTAAGCTGGTAAGAAGGAGGATTTATTTCGTGAATTAAAAAGTTTCGTACATTTGCTAGTACCAAAGTTTTCTTCAAACTTTCTACTAAACTTTCTAGATTTCCTGTCAACGACACGACATATTTTCAAAGCTTCACTTTTCAAGAAAAACGCGATTAACTGATAATTTTTTGTTATCGATTTTTTTTCAGTTAAATGTGGTTTAACATCTTTTAATTCTCAATTTATGCGGTGTAAATGCAGAATACTTGGCCACCTTAAAGCTGTACCACTTAAAAAAACAACCTGGATGCGCGGTTACACAGTCATTCTCGCTTCTCCTGTTTTCCCCGCAGCCCTACGTGGCTCTGCGGGCAGCCCCGTGACATTATGGCCCACTCAAGACTGTTGATCCTTACTAGTTCCCAGTCGACTCTTGTGAGAAATTTTAAAGCGCAGGAACTGACGGACAGGTGCTTATTATAAAAAAAAAACTCCAGTTCATCCCACCAGTGTCTTATATTTTTAATATCTGGAGGAGACTTGGGACGAATCAGCCATTGATCTTAGCTGTGTTGTGTCATTACCTTATGTCCCTCGTATCTTTTAAACTTGTTCAGCTTGTAAGGTCTTCTTGTTGAGAACAAGGCAATGTAGTCACCGTTTGACTGTGCCACAAAATGAGAATCACTTGGATGGACTCTTAAACAAGTACACGTGAAGGCCTCCTAAAAAAAAAAGAAACAAATTACTACAGAAATAGCCAGCGATAACTCAGAACTGACTTCAACATTGGAAATGAATAGGCACCAGCATTCTTACTTATTCTACGGGACGGGGGGGGGGGGGGGGGAGATGAATTGATGGACAGGCCCAATAACATATACACCACTGTAAGGAACTGACTCTTTATCTGATTTTTTTTTTTTTTACACTGCCCCACTGATAATCCTAAACAGAATGAGATGACCCCCCCCCCACATGAAAATGATCAGGTAAAATAAACATATCAAGCTAAACTCAAGATAAAATTGCAGTTTTAAGTCATAATTAGCTCTTATTAACCGAGCAGGAGGTCTGTATGGTAGAATCTTGACCGAGGTTGTAAGTACAGACCGAACACAGTAAAGTCTGCACACACGACCGAGGTCAAGATTCTCCCATACAGACCGACTTAGCTCGGTTAATAAGATGTTTATTATATGGCAAAGCCAAGTACAATTTACGTAATTCGTTTAATGTAACAGGTTTTTACTGACGTTTTGCTTGCGAACGGCAATGAGCCGAATTTAATTCTTCCCAAGTTTGCTCGTCCTCTTTAGTTTTTTTTTCTCATCAGCTTTTTGGCGCTTACAAAAATAAATATTGTTAGACGAAAACAGTCAATGATTTTGCTTCTTAGTTTGCAACTTTTTCACTAGATGCCGGTCTAGATGGGAAAATCTAGACCGCAGTCAATATCCAATTCAGCCAATCAAATTGGTGAATTTGGTAGTTCCCAGTCCTTGTGAGACACAGCCATATAATAAGTATTTAATAAAGGCAGTGAACTAAGTACTTTTGTTTTACTGGTATGATGCAGTTGTTAATCGGGGGTGGGGGGGGGGGGGGGGGTCACCTGTATTTGCATTCAAATAGTTGGTGGGGTGGAATTGATATTGCTCAGTAGATAACAAAACAGGCTGGTGTTGGGGCAACAGCCCTTTTCACCGTTAACTTTGCTCATTTGCATTACAATAAAATCTAGCACGTATGCGAGGCAATTTCTGGCTATTTTGTAGTTTTAGCCTGAAATTGCCTCACATCTACATTGGATTACATTGCAATGCAAATCAGAAAAACTACCCATGAAAACGGCTATTGCTACACCAGGAAAATCCAATTTTCAAAACCTCACAAACACTATCCTAGGCATTGTGGTGGGGTTTTTTTTTGCATTATAGATCCTGCCAATACAATATTAATGGAGATTATTGGCAGTGAATTAGGCCATTATTATTTGGCAAATAAAGAAAAACATATTGAATTCCTTGTTTCTATCCAGTATAGAAACACAAAAGAAGGGCTCTGAGGGAAAGCTAAGCTATGAAACATTTGGCGTTTTTCTCAAAAGATGACACTTTTACATTTTTCCCTTATTAGTTTAATTTTTATTTTCTTTTGAATTTTTTTACCCAAACACTAGAAAAAGTTTGGAAGAAAAAGACATGCTGTGGAAGCACAAGCTACAGACAAGTGTTCTGACTCTCAACTTTTTTAAATTTCTAAGGCTAACTTTGTGCTATAATCCAAATGAATAGAATCACAGCCAAACTTTTTCTATTTCTTTCAGAAAACATTATCAAAATGTAAATTATCTTGAGTTCGCTTCCATCACCAAATGTTGCATCAGAAGCCTGTACAGTTTTGGGGACAGCTTTCTTAGTCCCAGCTACATATAATGATCTCAACATTCTAACACAACATATTGCAATTTTGTTGGGCATGTTTCACGCATTTGGCCAGCCATTGTAACATGTTGCCACATGCTCGGTGTTGTTTGCTCAAGTTTTAAAATGGTCAAACTTGATGCATGATTGTTTGACCGGAGCTTTACAGTGTGTTTTTCAAAAATCATAATTAATTTTCTTAATTGACTATAAGCTTCCTTGGCCTGGTTTGCCATTGACATACCTGGTATATCTGATTAGATAATATTGCAGTCGATCTAAAATCCCAGACCATGATCCCTTTGTCAGTGGAATTCCGTCGGACTACCTCAGCAGCAGAAATAAATTCATTTGCTCCAGGAAGAAATGCAATGTCTTGTACTTGGCCAAAAAATGCTGAGTAAGTTGATGCCACCTGTTAATTAAAATCAGTTACAACTGTACAACAACAGAAAACTTTTATTAATAAATGTGTCCTGAGGCATTTAGCATTGCTGCTAATTGGGGATACAACATAAAGGAGTAATAAATGTAAAAATAAACAGGTAAATATGAAAAAATTTGTTGATATTTAGAAAATATGCAAATATTTTGTAAATTTAAATGAAAATGTAAATTTGATTTATAGTGGACATGCACTTAGCTTAGCATTAAGCATTAGCAACATTGTTTAAAATCCCACCTGGCAGGAGGCAGACAAGCTGGCTATTTACAAAGCGTGACCAAGGATTTAAACTAGGGACTACCAAGAATCAAATACCGCTAGTGACAGGGTGGAGACCTTGAACCCGGGACCTCTGGATTACAACACCAATGCCCTAAACCGCTCATGCTGCCTGCCTGAAATGTATGCTGCAAATTATTACAAGATTTAAAACCATAATTATGGTTATTTCATGAATTACTTGAAATATTGGTAATTTTTCTTGAAATAAAGTCAAGATAAACATACAGTATGTGACAGTTTCGTGCAGTAGTCCTAGCTTAAGTAAGGATTCCATGTCTCCTCTTCTGATGGTTGAGATGAAGGCATTTACGCTTGCATTGTTCTTATCTTCTCTTGAAAATTACCATCAAGATTACGCAAACAACTCACTAACATTAGCTAAGGTAACCAGTGCATCTAACTGCTGTATTAAAATGACAGAAAGCCATTTTTCATTGTGCCTTTGAGTGATTTTGGACTCAAAATTGCAGAAAAAAGTATCTCTAAAACTAGTCATCAAGTTTTTTATTGTAAGCACTGTAACATGCAATCATTATTTGGGTTTAACTCTTTGAAGTTACACGTTGCCTAGATTGATAGTAGCTCAACAGTAGCTCACAAGAACTGACTATGGCTTTTATTTCACTCCTCGCAGATTAGAATTTAACCCCAAAATAAAAAAAAATATTTTGTTTTTGCAAATTAAAAGAATAAATGAAGTCTACATAGCAAAAAAGTTTTTGAGAAATGTTTAAAGGAAACAAAGCCAGGCGTAAACTATTTACGAAACACCACATTTGCTCAGATTTGTCCTTGTCGCTGTCTATTGTCAACAACCTCCTTGCCAAAAAAAATCATTCACTTATTATACTGTTCTGATGACCAAAGTGTGTTTTGAGCTTCTGCAAGAAAAGCAGTTTCAGATATGACAACACACATTAAACTATCCCATACTAACATTTCCAGTTCTTGTATCCCAACAAAGGATGGTAGATTTAAATGTCCCAGCTAAGAACAGGGCAGGGTCTGTGGGGTGAAACTGAATACAAGTCACATAGTTCTTGTGTGGAAACAATTTGATTTCCTGGCCTGCCAAAGAAAATAACACGTGTTTTTAATTAATTCAACTGTAAACATCATTGACAATACATGTATGTATGTATTAGACTGGATCTTCAGAGATGGTTTTGGTATTGTGCTCAGGCTGCAGTTGTTTGAAAGCTGGATAACACTTTCCAGTGGATAAATGCTATCCACCAGATAAATCGCAAGCCAGTGGTTAGTGCAGAAGAAACCACACTATCCACTAGATAACGATTAATTCACTGGATAACCATTTATCCACTGCAGGATAGCATTACCCAGCCTCCGAGCAACTGTAGCCTGGCCTTCAAAGTAAAAAAAATATCTGATAAAAAGTTACAAATTTCGTAAGCTGTTTTAAAAACAACTATTCCATCAGTAAAAAATCTCTGGTGTTCCACATTCCTGAAAAATCAATGCAATCAATTTCTACTCTTTCAAAGACAAACGCATCCTAAAAGGATCTAGATAGGGCATAAAAAATATTAAGATATTTGGCAATTCAGTTCCCAATGCCCAACAGGCCTCAAGCAAGCATTGTGTTTCTCAGCCTCCTTACAGAGGAATTCTGGTCCGAATATCCCCCATCCCCCTTCCACTCCTATAGAAAATTCCAGTTTATCTACAAACTGTCCTTTAAAAGGTTTGGATTTTGAGACTTCCTTCGACCATGCAAAGACATGCACACTGGGCCTCGTTATCCTGCATATCAGTACCTGTTGGAAAAAATGTGGAGACTTCACACAAGCAGCTTCCTTTCTCTGCCCCCTCCCCCCCAACCCCACCCCCTAACCAGGCTTACTACAACTACATGTAGAAAATATCACAGCAATTATCACTACCTGTTTCCAAGTTAAAAAGTCTCGCAGTTTTGTCATAACCACATGACAAGACTTGCGTTCCACACAGACTCCACCTGGAATCTTTGGACTGCTTCACTATGGCGTGTAAATCTTTGGCACAGACTTCCGTTTTTTCTGTGTGTCCCACACACTGACCACATGGTCCATTGATGCAGAAATCAACAAATTGCTTTTTACAGATTCCATCTTACGCAGTTGACTCCTTGTGAATGCCCTTCAAGATTTATATGCAGCTTTTTGGTGGTCCTGCATTGAAGATCTGTGCATGTAGTTTTTAAGCTTGTAGTATCAGTCTTTAGCTCAGATTTTAAAGCAACACGTCCCAATGAGTTATGACAACCAATCTCTTCCAATTGATGATTCGCTGAAATCGTGGAAGCCGTAATTAAGGCATTTTCTAGGGTAGTTTCTCTCTTCTCTCTTAGACACATAAGGTTTCACGCTAGGTCCTCAAATACTCGATTTTGCATGTGTTTTCCTTGTCACTGATCCAATGAAAGGTGGAGTTTTCCTGGTTTGGTTGCAGTATCTTGCGAATGCGTTTTATGATCATTCTCAAGGCGATCCAATAAACCACTGTGATAGTGTTTTAAAGCATGTGAAAGATGGTTTGTTGTTTTGATACCGAACAGTCCTTACAAGCGTTCCTCTAGCATTTGAAGGTTCGAAAGAAGGCTTGAGTAATTTTTCTCTCGTTGTCCGAATCAGTCAGATCCATGACATTGCCTCTATGAACTTCTGTTGAGCTCACCTTTCGTTTCTTGTTTTTCGGTGATCCGTCATTTTCGTCACAAGATGAACTGCTATCGTAACACAAACTCTCCATACCTAGCTAGACTCTTTCAGCGTTCATAAGATATGTATTATCAGCGTGGCAGATCAAAACCAATTCAAAACCACTATCCGCCAACTATCCGCCATGTTTTGTGGACAAGTTTGTCCCCAGTCTCTCTAGGTATGATTAGGGAACCGGAAATATTATAACGCGGAAGCATGCGGAAGCAATCTCGTTTTCAGAGCCTCGTTACCCGAGTCTAGCGGAACGAACTTCGTACCACTGTTTAATTTCGTACGTTGCCTGAACTGGTGATCAACAATTTTAGGGGTTATAGAATGGCTATAGAAAATGATGCTTCTCGGAAAATATCAGCCCAGTCTCGAAATCTCGACATTCTAAACAAGAGTCTCGGAATCTCGGGCTCGTTGCACGTTGAACAGTCTCGAAATTTAAACTTTGGATCTCAGAATCTCGATTAATTAAATTGCACCCGATATTGAAGCATTATTATATTCAAACAACATGTAACACTATCCAAATATGGTCTGATGCTCTCGATATCTGTCATCCGTAGGTAACAGATATCCGGCGATATACGTAGCTTCGTACGTGGGAAGAAAAAGTGAAGTGAAAAAAATGTCGACAGAAAGGTTTAAAAAGGTTACGAGCTTGGAAATGCAGATTTTTGTTATCAATTTGTCGAAATAATAAAACCATATAGGAATCGTCTGATTTTAAGTATCAGACGAGTATTCCGCGCGATTTTTCGCAGGAATAAATTGTTAAAGATTAGCGGGAGGCGAACTCACAGTTCAAACGACGAGGCGAGAAAAGCACGTGCCTGAAGTTTATTGCTGTCGACCGGCGACACTCAAGGCAACCTTTATGCAACAACATGTTTAAATACACCAAAAGCGGATCACTATAATGAAGCGGCCATCACTTCGTACACATTTAAGTTAAATTCAGTTCATTAGACTAGATAACTGAACAGTCCCATTTAATTACGTAATTAGTCACACAGGCTTTTCTGACAAAACCGCAGTCTAATCCATCATCGTTAAATCCTTCGGCTACTTCCTCAACGCTAGGCTACTCACGTGTGTCTTATAAAACGGCGCTAAAAACATCCTTCTAGACTAGCAATTCATCCGCTTTTGAAACTGGCGTTTGCTTTTATATTCCATTTTTGTAAATAAAGAAAACTATCTTCGTTACTGCAATTTATTGTTACTGATAGCTAATAAACTAAATGTCAAACCTCAAATGCAAGATAACTGCTAATATTTGATAAATTAGACGCAAGTTGTGAAATTTTTATCCCCAAAATTTTTTTTCGGGCTCTGAGCTGCTTTGAATCAGCAGTCGAGCTCAACCTAAGTTTGCCCAAACCAAGTTATCCCATGTTTTTTAAAGACCAATAAAATAGTCAGTACATACCGTTCTGAATTTGTTTGGTAAATTAAGGTCCGGTAATACGGGCAATATTTTTCTTCAACTTGTCTCGCAACATTGTTGCATTGCAAGCTGAAACACTTTGTGCCCGTATTACCACGTTTGTGACCAACTTGTCCCGCAAAAAACGCTAAAAACAACTTGAGAAAAATTTCCAGCGCCGAAAGCGGAAATATCACCTTCATGCTTGCCAACAGAACTTTTTCTTCCCACAATGAACGCGCAACTTGTTCGTTCCGCGATCTACTTACAAGCTTTTTGAGTCTCGGCTCGGATTTTTTACAGGTATCGTCTCGGGCTCGGATTCGATCTAAACGTTTGAGCCTCGGTCTCGGATATTTAAACAAGGGTCTCGCAGTCTCGCAAACTCGTCTCGGATTGACCATTCTACACCCCTAATTTTATTACCCCAAGCTCAAGGAGTAGTTGGAACCTGGGAGGAGCCGCTAAAGTTTGATTGCCGGCAGAGAAAAACGCATTTGTGTTTTGAGTTATTGAAAGGCGCAGTAACTTTTCTATTGATATTTAGTATAAATCTACTAGCGTTCTATCACGAATGCCGTTCTCTGATTGGCTACGCTACTCATTATCTACTCTGTAATAAATAGTGAGTAGCGTAGCAGTGTACTCTTGTCGCAAAATGTAGGCCGTTTCTTGGCGTTTTCGAAGTGCCTGTGAAGAGAATTTAAATAAAGCTTTGAACGGCTAGTAGATTTATACTAAAACAATTAGATTATTCGCTATTATTCGACTAGATTTTGTGCCAAAAATGTCTAGGTCACACGAATGGACTTGTCCCTGTGACTTGTTGCTGTTGCAGGGACTATGTCGCAAGGACTAGTCCCCTCGTGTGACTGTGCTAACCTGCGATCATACCCTCCTTCCCTGTATTTAGATAAAAAAAAAAAAACGTCTGATCGCAGGTTAGCACAGTCACACGAGGGGACTAGTCCTTGCGACATAGTCCCTGCAACAGCAACAAGTCACAGGGACAAGTCCATTCGTGTGACCTAGACATTTTTGGCACAAAATCTAGTCGAATAATAGCGAATAATCTAATTGTTTTAGTATAAATCTACTAGCCGTTCAAAGCTTTATTTAAATTCTCTTCACAGGCACTTCGAAAACGCCAAGAAACGGCCTACATTTTGCGACAAGAGTACACTGCTACGCTACTCACTATTTATTACAGAGTAGATAATGAGTAGCGTAGCCAATCAGAGAACGGCATTCGTGATAGAACGCTAGTAGATTTATACTAAATATCAATAGAAAAGTTACTGCGCCTTTCAATAACTCAAAACACAAATGCGTTTTTCTCTGCCGGCAATCAAACTTTAGCGGCTCCTCCCAGGTTCCAACTACTCCTTGAGCTTGGGGTAATAAAATTAGGGGTGTAGAATGGTCAATCCGAGACGAGTTTGCGAGACTGCGAGACCCTTGTTTAAATATCCGAGACCGAGGCTCAAACGTTTAGATCGAATCCGAGCCCGAGACGATACCTGTAAAAAATCCGAGCCGAGACTCAAAAAGCTTGTAAGTAGATCGCGGAACGAACAAGTTGCGCGTTCATTGTGGGAAGAAAAAGTTCTGTTGGCAAGCATGAAGGTGATATTTCCGCTTTCGGCGCTGGAAATTTTTCTCAAGTTGTTTTTAGCGTTTTTTGCGGGACAAGTTGGTCACAAACGTGGTAATACGGGCACAAAGTGTTTCAGCTTGCAATGCAACAATGTTGCGAGACAAGTTGAAGAAAAATATTGCCCGTATTACCGGACCTTAATTTACCAAACAAATTCAGAACGGTATGTGACTGACATTTTAATTGGTCTTTAAAAACAGGGGGATAACTGGGTGTGGGCAAACTTAGGTTGAGCCGACTGGGGGGGGCTGATTTCCAAAGCAGCTCAGAGCCCCGAATAAAAAATTTTGGGGATAAAAATTTCACAACTTGCGTCTAAATTATCAAATATTAGCAGTTATCTTGCAATTGAGGTTTGACATTTAGTTTATTAGCTATCAGTAACAATAAAATGCAGTAACGAAGATAGTTTTCTTTATTTACAAAAATGGAATATAAAAGCAAACGCCAGTTTCAAAAGCGGATGAATTGCTAGTCTAGAAGGATGTTTTTAGCGCCGTTTTATAAGACACACGTGAGTAGCCTAGCGTTGAGGAAGTAGCCGAAGGATTTAACGATGATGGATTAGACTGCGGTTTTGTCAGAAAAGCCTGTGTGACTAAATACGTAATTAAATGGGACTGTTCAGTTATCTAGTCTAATGAACTGAATTTAACTTAAATGTGTACGAAGTGATGGCCGCTTCATTATAGTGATCCGCTTTTGGTGTATTTAAACATGTTGTTGCATAAAGGTTGCCTTGAGTGTCGCCGGTCGACAGCAATAAACTTCAGGCACGTGCTTTTCTCGCCTCGTCGTTTGAACTGTGAGTTCGCCTCGCGCTAATCTTTAACAATTTATTCCTGCGAAAAATCGCGCGGAATACTCGTCTGATACTTAAAATCAGACGATTCCTATATGGTTTTATTATTTCGACAAATTGATACACAAAATCTGCATTTCCAAGCTCGTAACCCCCCTTTTTTTTTTTTTTTTTTTTTTAAAAACCCTTTTCCTTGTCCGACATTCATTTTTTCACTCACTTTTTCCTTCCCACGATACGAAGCTACGTATATCGCCGGATTATCTGTTACCTACGGACTGGACAGATAACGAGAGCATCAGGACCATAGTTTGGATAGTGTTACAAGTTGTTTGAATATAATAATGCTTCAATATCGGGTGCAATTTTTTCGAGATTCTGAGATCCAAAGTTTAAATTTCGAGACTGTTCAACGTGCAACGAGCCCGAGATTCCGAGACTCTTGTTTAGAATGTCGAGATTTCGAGACTGGGCTGATATTTTCCGAGAAGCATCATTTTCTATAGCCATTCTATAACCCCTAAAATTGTTGATCACCAGTTCAGGCAACGTACGAAATTAAACAGTGGTACGAAGTTCGTTCCGCTAGACTCGGGTAACGAGGCTCTGAAAACGAGATTGCTTCCGCATGCTTCCGCGTTATAATATTTCCGGTTCCCTAATCATACCTAGAGAGACTGGGGACAAACTTGTCCACAAAACATGGCGGATAGTTGGCGGATAGTGGTTTTGAATTGGTTTTGATCTGCCACGCTGATAATACATATCTTATGAACGCTGAAAGAGTCTAGCTAGGTATGGAGAGTTTGTGTTACGATAGCAGTTCATCTTGTGACGAAAATGACGGATCACCGAAAAACAAGAAACGAAAGGTGAGCTCAACAGAAGTTCATAGAGGCAATGTCATGGATCTGACTGATTCGGACAACGAGAGAAAAATTACTCAAGCCTTCTTTCGAACCTTCAAATGCTAGAGGAACGCTTGTAAGGACTGTTCGGTATCAAAACAACAAACCATCTTTCACATGCTTTAAACACTAATCACAGTGGTTTATTGGATCGCCTTGAGAATGATCATAAAACGCATTCGCAAGATACTGCAACCAAACCAGGAAAACTCCACCTTTCATTGGATCAGTGACAAGGAAAACACATGCAAAATCGAGTATTTGAGGACCTAGCGTGAAACCTTATGTGTCTAAGAGAGAAGAGAGAAACTACCCTAGAAAATGCCTTAATTACGGCTTCCACGATTTCAGCGAATCATCAATTGGAAGAGATTGGTTGTCATAACTCATTGGGACGTGTTGCTTTAAAATCTGAGCTAAAGACTGATACTACAAGCTTAAAAACTACATGCACAGATCTTCAATGCAGGACCACCAAGAAAGCTGCATATAAATCTTGAAGGGCATTCACAAGGAGTCAACTGCGTCAGATGGAATCCTGTAAAAAGCAATTTGTTGATTTCTGCATCAATGGACCATGTGGTCAGTGTGTGGGACACACAGAAAAAACGGAGTCTGTGCCAAAGATTTACACGCCATAGTGAAGCAGTCCAAAGATTCCAGGTGGAGTCTGTGTGGAACGCAAGTCTTGTCATGTGGTTATGACAAAACTGCGAGACTTTTTAACTTGGAAACAGGTAGTGATAATTGCTGTGATATTTTCTACATGTAGTTGTAGTAAGCCTGTTAGGGGAGTGGGGTTGGGGGGGGGGGAGCAGAGAAAGGAAGCTGCTTGTGTGAAGTCTCCACGAATTTTTTCCAACAGGTACTGATATGCAGGATAACAAGGAGTGCCACAGCAAGGCTGGTGCCTAAACAGGAGCCCAAACAGGCGGACCCGGCAGCCTGGTAGGACCCAAGAAAGGTCCTTTTTGGAGGCGCCTAAAGATTTTTGAAGCAGAGCTAAGCCAGCTCCCAGCCAAAACATTACTTGTTGGGCTCCTAACTTTTTCGGACGTTGTGCCCTTCTGGAGCTCCTTGTAAATCTTGTTAGGCAACAGCCTTGCCACAGTGTGCAGGTCTTGATGGTCAAGGAAGTCTCAAAAATCCAAACCTTTTAAAGGACAGTTGTAGATAAACTGGAATTTCTATAAGGAGTGGAAGGGGGATGGGGGATATTCGGACCAGAATTTCCTCTGTAAGGAGGCTGAGAAACACAATGCTTGCTTGAGGCCTGTTGGGGCATTGGGAACTGAATTGCCAAATATCTTAATATTTTTTATGCCCTATCTAGATCCTTTTTAGGGATGCATTTGTCTTTGAAAGAGTAGAAATTGATTGCATTGATTTTCAGAATGTGGAGCACCAGAGATTTTTTACTGATGTAATAGTTGTTTTTAAAACAGCTTACGAAAATTTGTAACTTTTTATCAGATATTTTTTTTACTTTGAAGGCCAGGCTACAGTTGCTCGGAGGCTGGGTAATGCTATCCTGCAGTGGATAAATGGTTATCCAGTGAATTAATCGTTATCTAGTGGATAGTGTGGTTTCTTCTGCACTAACCACTGGCTTGCGATTTATCTGGTGGATAGCATTTATCCACTGGAAAGTGTTATCCAGCTTTCAAACAACTGCAGCCTGAGCACAATACCAAAACCATCTCTGAAGATCCAGTCTAATACATACATACATGTATTGTCAATGATGTTTACAGTTGAATTAATTAAAAACACGTGTTATTTTCTTTGGCAGGCCAGGAAATCCAATTGTTTCCACACAAGAACTATGTGACTTGTATTCAGTTTCACCCCACAGACCCTGCCCTGTTCTTAGCTGGGACATTTAAATCTACCATCCTTTGTTGGGATACAAGAACTGGAAATGTTAGTATGGGATAGTTTAATGTGTGTTGTCATATCTGAAACTGCTTTTCTTGCAGAAGCTCAAAACACACTTTGGTCATCAGAACAGTATAATAAGTGAATGATTTTTTTTGGCAAGGAGGTTGTTGACAATAGACAGCGACAAGGACAAATCTGAGCAAATGTGGTGTTTCGTAAATAGTTTACGCCTGGCTTTGTTTCCTTTAAACATTTCTCAAAAACTTTTTTGCTATGTAGACTTCATTTATTCTTTTAATTTGCAAAAACAAAATATTTTTTTTTATTTTGGGGTTAAATTCTAAACTGCGAGGAGTGAAATAAAAGCCATAGTCAGTTCTTGTGAGCTACTGTTGAGCTACTATCAATCTAGGCAACGTGTAACTTCAAAGAGTTAAACCCAAATAATGATTGCATGTTACAGTGCTTACAATAAAAAACTTGATGACTAGTTTTAGAGATACTTTTTTCTGCAATTTTGAGTCCAAAATCACTCAAAGGCACAATGAAAAATGGCTTTCTGTCATTTTAAATACAGCAGTTAGATGCACTGGTTACCTTAGCTAATGTTAGTGAGTTGTTTGCGTAATCTTGATGGTAATTTTCAAGAGAAGATAAGAACAATGCAAGCGTAAATGCCTTCATCTCAACCATCAGAAGAGGAGACATGGAATCCTTACTTAAGCTAGGACTACTGCACGAAACTGTCACATACTGTATGTTTATCTTGACTTTATTTCAAGAAAAATTACCAATATTTCAAGTAATTCAATGAAATAACCATAATTATGGTTTTAAATCTTGTAATAATTTGCAGCATACATTTCAGGCAGGCAGCATGAGCGGTTTAGGGCATTGGTGTTGTAATCCGGAGGTCCCGGGTTCAAGGTCTCCACCCTGTCACTAGCGGTATTTGATTCTTGGTAGTCCCTAGTTTAAATCCTTGGTCACGCTTTGTAAATAGCCAGCTTGTCTGCCTCCTGCCAGGTGGGATTTTAAACAATGTTGCTAATGCTTAATGCTAAGCTAAGTGCATGTCCACTATAAATCAAATTTACATTTTCATTTAAATTTACAAAATATTTGCATATTTTCTAAATATCAACAAATTTTTTCATATTTACCTGTTTATTTTTACATTTATTACTCCTTTATGTTGTATCCCCAATTAGCAGCAATGCTAAATGCCTCAGGACACATTTATTAATAAAAGTTTTCTGTTGTTGTACAGTTGTAACTGATTTTAATTAACAGGTGGCATCAACTTACTCAGCATTTTTTGGCCAAGTACAAGACATTGCATTTCTTCCTGGAGCAAATGAATTTATTTCTGCTGCTGAGGTAGTCCGACGGAATTCCACTGACAAAGGGATCATGGTCTGGGATTTTAGATCGACTGCAATATTATCTAATCAGATATACCAGGTATGTCAATGGCAAACCAGGCCAAGGAAGCTTATAGTCAATTAAGAAAATTAATTATGATTTTTGAAAAACACACTGTAAAGCTCCGGTCAAACAATCATGCATCAAGTTTGACCATTTTAAAACTTGAGCAAACAACACCGAGCATGTGGCAACATGTTACAATGGCTGGCCAAATGCGTGAAACATGCCCAACAAAATTGCAATATGTTGTGTTAGAATGTTGAGATCATTATATGTAGCTGGGACTAAGAAAGCTGTCCCCAAAACTGTACAGGCTTCTGATGCAACATTTGGTGATGGAAGCGAACTCAAGATAATTTACATTTTGATAATGTTTTCTGAAAGAAATAGAAAAAGTTTGGCTGTGATTCTATTCATTTGGATTATAGCACAAAGTTAGCCTTAGAAATTTAAAAAAGTTGAGAGTCAGAACACTTGTCTGTAGCTTGTGCTTCCACAGCATGTCTTTTTCTTCCAAACTTTTTCTAGTGTTTGGGTAAAAAAATTCAAAAGAAAATAAAAATTAAACTAATAAGGGAAAAATGTAAAAGTGTCATCTTTTGAGAAAAACGCCAAATGTTTCATAGCTTAGCTTTCCCTCAGAGCCCTTCTTTTGTGTTTCTATACTGGATAGAAACAAGGAATTCAATATGTTTTTCTTTATTTGCCAAATAATAATGGCCTAATTCACTGCCAATAATCTCCATTAATATTGTATTGGCAGGATCTATAATGCAAAAAAAAACCCCACCACAATGCCTAGGATAGTGTTTGTGAGGTTTTGAAAATTGGGATTTTCCTGGTGTAGCAATAGCCGTTTTCATGGGTAGTTTTTCTGATTTGCATTGCAATGTAATCCAATGTAGATGTGAGGCAATTTCAGGCTAAAACTACAAAATAGCCAGAAATTGCCTCGCATACGTGCTAGATTTTATTGTAATGCAAATGAGCAAAGTTAACGGTGAAAAGGGCTGTTGCCCCAACACCAGCCTGTTTTGTTATCTACTGAGCAATATCAATTCCACCCCACCAACTATTTGAATGCAAATACAGGTGACCCCCCCCCCCCCCCCCACCCCCGATTAACAACTGCATCATACCAGTAAAACAAAAGTACTTAGTTCACTGCCTTTATTAAATACTTATTATATGGCTGTGTCTCACAAGGACTGGGAACTACCAAATTCACCAATTTGATTGGCTGAATTGGATATTGACTGCGGTCTAGATTTTCCCATCTAGACCGGCATCTAGTGAAAAAGTTGCAAACTAAGAAGCAAAATCATTGACTGTTTTCGTCTAACAATATTTATTTTTGTAAGCGCCAAAAAGCTGATGAGAAAAAAAAACTAAAGAGGACGAGCAAACTTGGGAAGAATTAAATTCGGCTCATTGCCGTTCGCAAGCAAAACGTCAGTAAAAACCTGTTACATTAAACGAATTACGTAAATTGTACTTGGCTTTGCCATATAATAAACATCTTATTAACCGAGCTAAGTCGGTCTGTATGGGAGAATCTTGACCTCGGTCGTGTGTGCAGACTTTACTGTGTTCGGTCTGTACTTACAACCTCGGTCAAGATTCTACCATACAGACCTCCTGCTCGGTTAATAAGAGCTAATTATGACTTAAAACTGCAATTTTATCTTGAGTTTAGCTTGATATGTTTATTTTACCTGATCATTTTCATGTGGGGGGGGGGTCATCTCATTCTGTTTAGGATTATCAGTGGGGCAGTGTAAAAAAAAAAAAAATCAGATAAAGAGTCAGTTCCTTACAGTGGTGTATATGTTATTGGGCCTGTCCATCAATTCATCTCCCCCCCCCCCCCCCCCGTCCCGTAGAATAAGTAAGAATGCTGGTGCCTATTCATTTCCAATGTTGAAGTCAGTTCTGAGTTATCGCTGGCTATTTCTGTAGTAATTTGTTTCTTTTTTTTTTAGGAGGCCTTCACGTGTACTTGTTTAAGAGTCCATCCAAGTGATTCTCATTTTGTGGCACAGTCAAACGGTGACTACATTGCCTTGTTCTCAACAAGAAGACCTTACAAGCTGAACAAGTTTAAAAGATACGAGGGACATAAGGTAATGACACAACACAGCTAAGATCAATGGCTGATTCGTCCCAAGTCTCCTCCAGATATTAAAAATATAAGACACTGGTGGGATGAACTGGAGTTTTTTTTTATAATAAGCACCTGTCCGTCAGTTCCTGCGCTTTAAAATTTCTCACAAGAGTCGACTGGGAACTAGTAAGGATCAACAGTCTTGAGTGGGCCATAATGTCACGGGGCTGCCCGCAGAGCCACGTAGGGCTGCGGGGAAAACAGGAGAAGCGAGAATGACTGTGTAACCGCGCATCCAGGTTGTTTTTTTAAGTGGTACAGCTTTAAGGTGGCCAAGTATTCTGCATTTACACCGCATAAATTGAGAATTAAAAGATGTTAAACCACATTTAACTGAAAAAAAATCGATAACAAAAAATTATCAGTTAATCGCGTTTTTCTTGAAAAGTGAAGCTTTGAAAATATGTCGTGTCGTTGACAGGAAATCTAGAAAGTTTAGTAGAAAGTTTGAAGAAAACTTTGGTACTAGCAAATGTACGAAACTTTTTAATTCACGAAATAAATCCTCCTTCTTACCAGCTTACAGAGTTTCTGCCAAAAAAGTGACGACGGTTGCGTTTTAACTATCACGAAATGCATCGTAGTTTAAAATGAAGGGTTTTTTCACTCCTAAGCCTGTAGTTGTAGTCGTTTTAAAAGCCAAAATATAAACACAATATAAAAGCATTAGAGCGATTTTTCAATTAAGTGTCGTAAACCTCGAACCAATTATTTACCAGTTAGACCTGTCAGTCAATCTCAAATCGCAGTAAAACCAAAACTAAAGCGATTGTCCAATTTCAAAGTAACCGTGCAAGCGCGCGCTCAAAATATATTAGATAGAGACGAACGCACGCGCTTAACACGTGTAAACACTGCCATGGCAACCGGAGTTGTTTGGTTTTCAAAGAGGATGAATGTTTTCCAAATTTGCCATTGGCAAAAAACACTTAGCGGCTTTTATTCTTTTAGCGACTTTTATTCTTTGACGCGGACAAAGACTACTTGGCTTGCTGAGGAGACAATCAATTCTTTCATAAGGAGAAGGAGGCGACTGCTGGATTTAACCTTTATCCACTTTGTTGCAAGAAAAACAGAGAAAACTATTTGAAAAACGCAAGAAAATCTTACCTCATCGTTGAGCAGGACATGTAAGGTATGATAACAACTAGAAAATCAACAGCGTCACGAGCGGGAAATACAAACTTCGTGCGTACAACAAACCTTTTTTCCTCATGCCATGAATACACTTTGTTCGTTCCACGAAAAAGAGCGAAGTGAAAGTCTGACGTCACAATAATTGTTTATAACGTAGCATGCGCGAGACAAGTTGCGCGAAGCTTGTTACCAGGCCAGACTGCTGATGGTTTTGATGCATCTTGTTTTGGCAGGACTTGCTAAGAAAACGGGATAATTTTATATTATGATTTCAAGTATTTTTTTATTAGTTGAAGTCTCTGCGTGGTATCTCCGGTATCTTCAAGTCTACTTCATAAAGATGGTTTTCGCTCATTCTTAGAGCTGTACAAAGTATTAAGGCGTAACTCGCACAAGCAATCAGTGTTAAGTGCTGCTTGGGAAAAATTCTTTCTTGAATTTGGTAATGTTACGATCGCAAATGGGGGATCATAGGACAGCAATCTAATCAAAGTTAAGTCTAGACGTTGTTTATTTTGACACTAGGCAAATGTTATTTAACTGAATATCAAATCAAACTACATTTGCCCTAACAAAGATGTCACGTATCCCTCTGGGAAATTGTCAGTCGGGTGGTGACTTGCTTGAAGACACAAGCACAAGCAATATTAAGTGTCGGTAGGTTAAAATTCATTCTTGAATTTGGCAATGTTACTATGATAATCGTAAATAGGGGAGTCATAGGACCCTAATCTAATCAAAATTAAGACTAGATGCTGTTTATTTTTTGACACTATTTTTGTTCCCTTGAAGCTGGGCTTACAACTTAGAACTTAGAATATGTACTCCCACGATAGAGATTCCTCTAATACTGCCGGGGGGGGGGGGCAAACGTTATTTAATTGTTTTAATTTTTTCCGTTAAATCTCAAATCGAACGAAATTTGTCCTAATAAAGATGAATCCCACTGGAAAATTGTCAAGGTCGGGTGGTGACTTGCTTGAAGAGAAATAATTTTATGTACCATGGAGGGATGCAAGGACATTAAAAATCAAACGAAGCGGAGTGTACCCCTCAAGATTATATTAATGAATTGATTATTTGAATATGGAGGCTGCTAGTCGTTCCAAGAATACGGCCAACGGGTTTAATATTCAAAAATTCATTTAATTAATGTACTTTGGAGGGGTATACTTCACTTGGTTGCACTACACAGAACAAAGAGGCAGTGACGCACTGATCGGAAGTCAACTGGAGTGTTGTGACACATATACATGTATTGTATGAGAGGAGTGCTTTACTGGGAACTAAACAACTCGTAGATTCCATCGCCACTTCATCCGGGATCCGAGTGTCGCTCAATGACGTCATGATTCTCGCATTTTCCAGCGTTGAATAAAGTTGGTTTCTTGCGTCGTTTTCTGTTTAGAGTTATGGCGGTGGCAGGCAGATTTGTTTTACAAATTGACGAAGAAATGAATGAGTTTTCCCAGAGTCTTAAGAACGAGAACACCGGGTACTTTGTATCTTCTATGAAGCCCACCCGTATTGTTGTAAAACTCGATTGTTTGAAAACACAATAAAATCAGCAATCGTGGTATTGCTCTTGCCACTCGAACATAAAATTCATATTCTCTCCTCAACGGCTAATGTCCTCTATACATTTTGCATATTTTGACACACATTTTATTAAAGCTAATTATTAATGGTTTTGTTTTAGGTTTGTGGTTATCACATTGGATGTGATTTCAGTCCTGATGGTAGAATAGTCTCGTCTGGCTCAGCGGATGGGAAAATCTTTTTCTACGATCATTTAGCGTCTCGTGTGATTAGAACACTTGATGCTCATTCTGCGCCATGTATGGATGTGGCTTTTCACCCCACCCTACCGTGCTGTGTAGCAAGCTGTGGGTTGAATGGACAAGTTAAAGTGTGGACATAATAAATTAGGGAATTTAAGCAAGCTTGACGGCTACGCGGAGGATAACGTCGTTCAAAAAGAAAATATATTTCACCTTTGAATCTCGCGGTACTCTGAAGTCATTTAGTATGTTCCTTTTTGTCAAAACCATATCGAAACTGAAAATGGAACACAGCGTTAAATTCGAATTAGAAATGTACAATTTACCTGTCTTGGTTCATGTTCTCAAGACAACGCTGATTGGACGAGTTTTCATTGTTTGGGAATTTTAGCAAGGACGACGGCGATGGCACTGAGCAACATCACCTAGCAACGTCATGGCTCATCCGATTGGGTGGTATTAGTAAACATTAATAATTATCTCAGTCTCAGTCTGTTGTGTACAAAGAAATTGCCATATCATATGTTGTGCTCATCGAAAGCGCATTGACTGCGAACACATATAATAATCACTCCGTTATTGATAACTTCGTTTTTGAATCATGCTATCCACTCAAGAATTCTTCACCATTGTGAATGCTTTTTTACTGTTACTGGTCTTGGGATCTCTTTTGAAACTTTACAGAGCTGTACAGAATTGGGAGCAAAGGCTGGTGGAAAATGTCAGACAACCTTTGCCATTAAGGGAAAGAAGTTTATTGCAAGACAGGCAAGACGAATGGAACTATAATAACAGTGTCCCATGTAATCGGAAGCGAGCCACAGAACACGATGAGTCTTAAAACAATCAGTAAGTGTTCATACCGCTTTATCTCAAGTTTTGAATCAAGTAGCCACATAGAAATGAGCGACTCATATCTAACAATTCACCCTTGTTTTTAATGTTGTTTTAAATTTTTCTGTAGTTCATAACAAGTTTGCGACTCACTCTGATCATATGAAAAGTGCATTTTTCAGTGCACCAGACATATTTTAATTTGTAAATGGACTTTTCTATTCCTAATCTATTTCATGTTGCGATTTTCTTTTTCGACGGTTTATCCAGGGCTTAATTTATGCCTTACATTTCAGTAAGATTCGCATGGCCGTGTTTGCTGGAATGCCTGCAGGGTGTCCAGCTCCACTGTCTTCTGTTATTCTCTGCTTCTGTGCGCAACAGTATCTAACATTTTTCTTTCTTTATTTACAGCGAATAAGTGAAAAGAAAATGGTATTCTATTAGAACTGAGGATTATTCTGTCACAAGATATTTGGCAGGTTTAATTAAGTCATGGTTAACGGGCGCAAACATCACGAATAAATTAAAGCCATTACAATTTTTTCTGGTTCACCACGGTGATAAGTCGTATGGAAGCTGCTACGTTTTATTCGCTCTATTGAGTGCGTGAACTGAAGTGTCTACTCAACATTATAATGAACTGCATACTCGCCTGACAAGATAGAAGCAGGCTATGTATAAACAAATCAACGACATTCTGTTTAGCTAGTTCAAGAAAATGTACAGAAATTAACCAGTATGTAGCTTTTAAACATCCCGATTGTGAATTTACTATCTTGATATACTAGCGGTCAACACTTTGATATGAAGCCTTTATTTAAAGTGCCACTGAAACGAAATTTTCGTATGTGAGATTTTTGCTTAGTAATAAAGTTTCAACCTTACTTGGAAACACTGGAGACTTTTTTTTCGCATACGGTAAGCGAAAACTGCTTTTTCAGCCGTTCGAAGTTGGCTGGTTAAGCCCAAAATTGGCGGCCATCTTGGCGCGGCCAAAACAGCCTAGTGACGTCACTGGTTGTATTAGGGCGTTTTCCATTTACCAAAAGATTCCGGAAAATTTCGGAAACTTAAGTGGGAAATGTTTATCGGTGAAGAACGTGTTCCATTTGACACACTCGTCCCATTCCTTCCCAGGCTCCCTTCACCGTCCGACCAAACGACCTGAAATCTGCCTAAATTGTTCCGCTATCTTATCAAACACCTCTTTCTTTGTAGCCTTGCTTCCAAACATGTGCTTGTGCTCAGCCCAAGTTGTGATAAGCAACCGAACATCTTCGTCCAACCATCTTTCAAGGTTGTTACTTGAACTAGTTGGCAAGGGATCATTTGAAACAGCTGCTGTGAAAGGATGAATGACACAAGATCGTACATGACCTTGTTTATTTACATATACAAAATTTTGCTTTTCGATGAATACTACCTACCATTTGCCGGGCTATTGGCATACATGGCACAGTTGTGATGTAGCAATGTTTCTAAGTCAGGAGCCAGCCCATGACACACTGAACATTCGTAGAAAGCTGAGGGGGAAGCCGACGAAGTAGCCGCCATATTTCCCGCCATATTTCCCGAAGGTATGAAAAACAATGGTTGTGAGCGGCCTGGAACTGGTGCGAAACCCGTAAATGGAACAGAGATTTCCATCGGAAAATTTCCACCGGGAAAACGGGACTACCTTTTCAGAAGTTCCACTTTTTCCGGAAATTTTCCAGTGGAACAAACCGAAAAATCATGTTCCATTTACATCCCAACCGGAATTTCCGGAATCTCTTGGTAAATGGAAAACGCCCTAAATCTCTTTTTCGGGATCACCACTTTATCCCCCGACTACTTATCTCGGGAATAAGAAAACTAATCGCAGAATAGCCGCTAAACCCGTGTTAGTTTACTCGGCTTTCGAACTACGGGGCTAGCCGGTTTTAAGCGGCAGCAAAGAGTTTTGATGTTTACTTTATAACGTTTATTGAAAAATAACAGCATCAAATCCAAAGGGAGAATTGATTACAACTTTAAGTCTTGACCGTCGGTTTTCCACAAAGTGTAACGTTGGGAACTAGACTCGTTTTCAGTTTCTCAGACTCCTGGTGCCAGGCTCTCAAACGCATAATATCCTGGGGCCTGGCCGGTTTTAAGAGGCAACAAAGAGTTTTCGTGTTGAATTATAACGTTTATTGAATAATAACAGCATGACATCCAAAGGGAGAATTCATTACAACTTTACCCCCCGTCGGTGTTCCACAAGGTATAACACTGGGAACTAGACTCGTTTTCAGTTTCAGTAGGGCGTGAAGTTCCTGGTGTTGTGGTCTGGCCTTTTTTGTTGTACTGTGAAATGCTCGGAGATATTAGCTCATATAAAGCTACTCTACAATCCGAGGGTAAATAAAGTATTCACATTCACAAATGCACATTCTCAGACTCTTGGTCCCAGGCTCTGAAACGCATGATATTATGGTCCTTTTTTTTTCGCTTTTGGTCACGAAGCCTTTGTCTGATCCGTTCCTTATTCTTAGCAAAATAACTTCTCCAGTATTCGTTGATTCGTTCCCTGTTGTTTTTACTGTATTGTCGTCGGTAATTTTTAATGTGTTCCTTGTTCTGTTGACAACAACAAGATTTATTTGAACTGTAACATTAACTAAATAACTAATTGAACAAGAAATAAATTAAAAATACATACAGTTGCTGGTCACCCAAAATAACTAAAGAGCTAAACTAGTTGGGTGACCACCATTTATTAATTGCAAATAGGTATAAGGTCAGGAAAGAGGCATTTTACATTTTACTTTTTACACACTTAATTAGATTACAGGACAAATATTCTTAAACAAGTATACAATAATAAAATAAAAATAAATAAATAAGTAGATGACAATAGACTCTCTGGCTGCTTGGCGAGCCTTTCCCTATTGTTTTGATACCAGCGTTTACGACGTGATTTGAGAATCTCACGCGTTTTCTGTACGATGCAGCTCTTGGTCCGGTCCAGGATTTGCTCCCTGTTCTTTGCATATATTTTTCATGTGCTCCGCTTATTAAAAGTTCATCTGCAAAGACTGCAAGCAAATCAAACTGGCGTAACAAGTCCAATGCAATGCGGAAATGGCCTAATCTTCAAAATATGTGACCGTGCAGACAAAACAAACAAAGAGTAAGGATGTTTTCTTTGTGTCACGGTCTCTTTGCTTTTCAGTCACGATCACGTATTTTCACGAGTGTGGTTCTCCCTCACTTTATGTCTACAATTAATGTTGTCTGTTTTGACTTGAAAAGGGAATATGCAATCATTTTTTGATAGCTTCTTTGCAGATGCATTGAAATGGACCGTGGCTAAACGCTCTATATTTTCAAGTCACGCAATAAGCAGCCATTGTAGACTTGCTCTGATCAGCCTTGTTTTCCTGAATCATTTATCCATGCGTCGACGTTAAATTTGTTTTTACACGGAGCCCAATTTTTCTTAAAATAGTCGACGTGGGATTTAGTAAGGATCAACAGTCCCAGAGTGAGCCATAATGCCATGGGGCTATCCGCAGGGATAGCCGCGGAGCACATGGGGCTGCGGGGAAAGTAGGAGAACAGTGGGAGAAGGGAGAAATGACTATGTAACCCGCGCATCTAGGTTGTTTCTAGTGGTACAGCTTTGAGGTGGCCAAGTATTCTGCACTTACTCATCAGTAATCATCAGGCAACTGCCACAAAAAACGGTTGCAATCTTCGATATACAGTCAAAGCTGTATTAGACGGTCACCCCCGGGTCCCCACTTAATACAGTGTCCGTTGAAAACAGTTTCCGTCAGAATTTATCTTGACGGGGTCATATTGAATTTCTTAAGTATTAAAAGGCCTTCAAAGTGGTCAAATTAACGGAAACGGTCGATAATCTCTGGAATTATGTAAATGTTCGCACAATCAAAGAGGAAATAAATTTTCTGTGAAAACATAACCGAATATATATAATGTTGCATCTATGGTCGGGAAACTTAAATGACCATCTGATTAAAACATGGCCAAAACATGAGATGCCCTTTTACGCGCAGGTTTTTAAACATGGGAAGAGACCATAAAAGTCAGGTTTGAGGTTTCCGCGTTCGCTTCTGCCTTATATTTAACAGAAGTGTCCGTTTAATACAGATATTTTTACAGTAAATGTGGGGAAGTCAAGTCAATTTTAATTTAAACTCACACAGAATAATTAATTTATAGAATTAGTGCTTTAAAATATAAAAAAATTAAGAGAGAAAGGAAAAATGCAGTTATAACGCCCTCTCACAAACAAGCTCAGACTTCACGACCTTTTGGATCGAAATTGCTGACTCCCGATTGGCTTACATAACTTTTATAAAGGGCCAACAAAAGCAAAGTAAACTCGATCCTAACCGCAAAAAATTAGACATATAAAAAGGGTCACCAAACCGTCTTTTCAACGGGAACCGGAATTGAGAAAACAACTCTACTGTTTCCCTAAGAAACTTGCAACACTGTCTGTCTTCAAACAACAGCGCTAGCTGAGAGATTCGTAAGAGTCGAAAACCGGCCGGTCCCGTTGTAGCCACTACAACTGTTGCAGCAACAATGTGCGTGAAAGCGCTCGACAACCTAAAAAGACATGCTTGTAAGAGCAAAACTACAATTTGAAGGCTTTGATTATGCGACGCATACTGCAAAAACCACACAGGGAGTCTGTGCAGCCTGTCTTTGCTTTATGTCACGAGATGTACAACTGTAATACCTCGTTTTCACATCACATGTCCTCTGTTACAACACCAAATAAACAAGAAAATAGAACACACAA
>JAHPZR010056159.1:52500-89030 GCA_019787425.1 Platygyra sinensis | reverse complement strand
CCTCATCCTTTTTTACTCAAATATATAACACAACTATAAGCGTTCTCTTTATTTTACTCCTTTCTTTTTATCCTAGCCTTAGTTAATAGATGTAAATAGTGCAACATCAAAGAATCTTGCCAAATCTTGTTTTAGCCCTTTCCAGATATGCAACGAGCCGAGAGGTATCCGCCTTCGATCCTCACAAATCCTACACTTGAGGAGATCCTGCTTCATAAGACGGCCATTTCACAGCATAGGCTTCGAACCGTGTAATCCACCGCCCAATAGTTCAACTGGAATTTGCACTCATCTAACTCTCTTTCTCTCTTAAGTTTGATCAGAAGATCCACTGACATCATACGCTGATCTCGCACTGAGAAACAAGCTGCCACTTTGTACCAGAAACTCAAGCTCATCCGCCATTTACATACAGCTGAAGCTCTATCTACCTAATGGGAGGGCCCCCATTATTGGCCAATCAATTAGTTTTACTCTATACTTCTAATCAGCCTTTTTTTTCGCGTGTGTAGCCGTTTTAGCTAGACGTTCAGCTATCTCTATCCCTCAGCGCGACAAGGCTCTTTCAGCTGCCGCGCCAAATCCCATCTATCCAACCCAAGGCCCGCTTCAGAAAGGAACGGCTGCCATGACCTATCAGATCAGTAAAAATATTTGCCCCCTGCCATGAAGCATAACAATTCTCGAATAATAAAGTGTATAAACTCACATGTGAATATTAATCAAATGCATTTAGGAGGTCTTATAGCCAAGTTAAAAGCCTTGTAGCATAACTTTGCTTGAACAGTGAGTTCATATTAAGGTCTTTATTCAAGTTTTGAAAACGCAGAAGTTACTCTAAAGGTGCCCCCCCCCCCCCCTGAAAAATTTCAGCTAGCCTGCTTCATTTATCCTTGCGGACAGAGAATCTTGATAAATGCTCGCTTCTCCAGTTTGTCCATCAATTCCGATCTGCTTTAATACTATCCGTTTAGTGCTTCATAATTTTGACGCTTGACCTGGCCAACCGCCCAAATTTCTATGTAGCGTTTGGCAAAATAGATTCGACTCTTTCGACATCAATTGTTTCAGTTTTTACAATTTACCTGAATTTCACCAATTAGAACATTTCATAAGACAATTACCTGCCATTTTGTATATATTTCCGCATTCTGTTTGAATTTAACAAGCCAAATAAATCAATAAATCCAAGACGAGGGTCAAATGAGGTCATTGACATCATATGTTACAGCTGCAACATCAGGTATTGTAATGTAGGAGCCCATGCACAGGGCCTATCTAATCGTAATGTAAATTTATTTCAGCAGTAGCCCTTACAGAACGAAACCCCAAGGAGGGGATTCTATCCACCCACGGGCTTACCTGCCTTGGTATTACGATGCGAGAGGTATGAGTTACAAGGGAGTTAAACAACTGTACTACCTGATATTCTACGTCTTACGAACCTTAAGGCTTAATGTAGATATTTGCAAGAGGCCTATTAGCGAATCCACAAAGAAAAAATAGGGCGTAGCCACGCTATTTTCGAGATAATTTATGCCCTTGAATCTCGACGAAAAGTAGCCGACATCAGCATTATTCTGAAAAAAAGCGTTGTTGAAACGATATTTCTATCACAGCATCTCGGTAGGAATTCGCCTTTTAACATACAGCAAAGGGCCAACACATTTAAAAGATCTTTAAACTACATGGCCAAATGGTAGCATTAAAATCATTTTTGTGTCAACGACTTTAATGGTAGCAAAATCCTTCCAAACGTCGCTTTTAACGTCTCGTAGACAGCCTTCCTACTGGCTCTTCAGCCTAAAATTACAGTCTACATACCTTTTGCTCACGACAGAAACTAAGTCACATGTGAATAGGCTTAAGCCGCTTTCCATTTCGCCAACAAAAAATTTGAGGGGTAAACCAGCGTTTTTTAAAGTTCATTTGATCCTTTTTTGAAAACTTTTACGAGTAGGCCCGTTCACATTATTTTCCTGTCACCTCCCCCAGCTAAGTAAGGCACATTTCGAGATGTCTCGCGCGCGCCACTAAGCCATACTGCAGGCGCTAGATGTTTGCAGTTGCGATTTCAGTGTAATTTTCGAAAGCATAACAGCCCCTAGAATGTGTGTTTTCAGCTGGAAAGACGATAACAATTAGTAGGCGATGATAGCGATATAGCTAGCCCTATTCTGCGTTCCACTGGCATTTTAAGTACAGGCTTCATTAAAAATGATTTCGCGTCACCATAGGAAAATTTTGCTTTAATTTTATTCTGCTGCTTGGTGGCCGCTAGTTGCCATTCGCGTCAAATTGTCAACCCACCGGCCCGCGCGCGCCGCCCCTCTAAACCATGCGCTTTTGCGCTGATGCGCAGAAGTGTTCGCACTAACAAAAGTAGGCCACCGTACCTTAAAGTCTTCTATAGCATGGTTACAATCCTGCAACAAGGGTCTATGGACCGGCGTAGCGGATTAGAAAATAAACTTTGATTGGCTGACCAGTTTAGCACATGAATTACCTGATGCATCGTCGAGGAACAAGACAGGCCCCCGAGATTCGCCAAGAGCTAAGTGTTCAATTCAACTTGCTTAGAATGCTGCTTAATAATAAATAAAACAAATAATAAAGAACTCCACATTGATCTCTGCAATAAACTCGGATTCGGCTTCAATCAAGTAGTAGACCCCCCCCCTGTGGAAAATTCCTAGATTGAGGCATTGACTGAAAGCAAAAAAGATAAAAACAACACATCGTTTTGTCTTTAGGCCGACTGCAAACCTCTAGCCCCCAGTAAACAGCCCTAAGAACACAGCCAAATGATCTTAAATCGCTCTCAACGCGTAGGCCCTCCAAAGAAATATTGCAAATCGGAAAAGGTGCACAACGTCTCGCCAAAATTCGACCATAAGCGTTAAGCTGCTTAGCCTGTTAGCTAAACCGATAAAAAATCATCATGGGATAGTACAGTATGTAACCACATGAACTCATACCCCTCAGCGTAATACAAGCGGAAGCCCCGCGTGGCACTTCGTCGCCGTGAGTAGATGGGTGGAATAGAGATCCCCTCCTTTGCGAGCGCTTCCCAGTTAGTTATTCTTCCGTCTCTGCCTTAAGGCACGGCTAGAAATAAAATTTTACATTCCGATTCAGCCATAGCCCTGCTGCCATGTCCCCACATTTACAATATAAACCACTATTTACTACCAGCGCGCCAGAGTAACCAATAATGATGTCAATGACCTCATTCTGACACCCGCTGATTCAGTCTTGGCCATGTATTGAATTACTTTGGCTCGTTAAAGTCAAACAGAATGCGGAGAATATAAATACAAATACTGGCAGGTAATTGTCTTCATGAAATGTATCTAATATGGTGAAATTCAGGTAAAATTGAAAAAACATGCACAACACAATTGATGTCGAAAGAGAGTACCTGAATCTCATTTTAGCCAGACGCTACATAGAAATATTGCGGCGGTTGGCAGCAGGTCAACGCGTCAAAACAAATTATGAAGCACTAAACGGATAGTATTAAAGCAGATCGGAATTGATGGACCAACTGGAGAAGCGAGCATTTATCAAGATTCTCCGTCCGCAAGGATAAATTGAAGCAGGCTAGCTGAAATTCTTCAGGGGGGGGGGGGGGCACCTCTAGTAGTAACTTCTGCGTTTTCAAAACTTTGAAAAAAGACCTTAAATATGAACTCACATGACTTCAAGCAAAAGTTATGCTACAAGGCTTTTAACTTAGGCCATAAGCACCTCCAATAATGCATTTGATTAATATTCACATGTGAGTTTAAACTACACTCTAATTATTCGCGCATTGTTATAGCTTCCAATGGCAGGGGGCAAGTATTGATTACTGACTGCCCTGAGGGGTCACTGCCGCAGCCGGTTCCTTTCTGAAGCGGGCCTTAGGGTAATGGATAGATGGGATTTAGGCCGCTTAGCCGCAGGCTGAAAGAGCCTTGTCGCGCTGAGGGATAGAGGCTAGCTGAACGTCTCAGCTAAAACGCGCTACACACGCGAAAAAAAAGGCTGCATTAGTGCAAGTATAGAGTAAAACTAACTTGATTGGCCAATAAATGGGGGCCCTCCCAATATGCGTAGATCCGAGCTTCAGCTGCCTATGTAAATGAGCGTGAATGAGCTCTGAGTTGCTGGTACAAAGTGGGCAGCTGTGTTTCTCAGTGCGCGATCAGCGTAATGAAAGTCAGTGGATCTTCTGATCAAACTTCAGAGAGAAAGAGCAGTTAGATGACGTGCAAATTACCCAGTTGAGCTATTGGCGACGGTGGATTACAGCGGTTCGCAGCCCAAATGCTGAGAAGCGTATGAAGCACGTCTTCTAATGAAGCAGGATCTCCTCCAGTGTTAGGCTTTGTGCAGGATCGAAGGCTTGGGAAACCTCTAACGGCCCGCTTCAGCGATATACTGGACAGGCCCCGCAAAAAACAAGATTTGGCACGAATTCTTTGATGTTGCCCCCCCCACTATTTACATCTATTAACTACAGCCGCTCAGGATAAATAAGCAACGCGAGTAAAATAAAAGAGAACGCTTATAGTTGTGTATAATTAACATTTCTGAAGGGAGAAAAAAAAGGATGAGGTGCATCGCTATAGTGACTATATGCTGACCAGAGTCAGCAAACATAGCCCTTTCGAGATCGCGTCACTACACCACATGCAATCGTCAGCGAGAAAGAAGATAGATAAGTCTCGTAAATCAAACAGGCAGCAAGCCCAAAGCTTGAAGAAAGAAGTGAGATGGGCTCTCGAGTTGCATTAGCCCGATAAGCGCTAGCTAAATTCCTCTAAATAAACGCTAGAACCCAGCCCACTGTATGCGGATCACAGCCTTAAAACACTTTCTAATGCCATGACACAATGCCATAATCATGAACATATACTCCAGCATTGTAATTCGGCTGAAAAAAAGTAACAAAGTATAATTCAGTCTAACAGTGCAAGGGGGGGCACGCGCTTTTGCGTGCCCCTATTCTAGCGGCCATAATATAACAAATCGAAAATCAGGTCAATGGTGTCTCCCAGCGTACACCTGAGGCTCTTTGGCCCTCATAAAAATGCTTGGGGTTACACGACACAACTGGAAGATGTTAGGGCATGACTTGAGGTATTTAAATATCATCGCCAGCTGAAATTTTAATTTGAGCGCGCTGGAGACAGTTATGCTCTACAGATTTTGACTCTTGCACCGATTCTAAGTAGCATTAGCGACAAAGTGCGATGGCACAGAGTCGACATTGCAAAAACGATATGCAAGGCCCAATTTCATTTCACGGGTGGGATTAGTCCGGACTGTTTCTGAGACATGTGGGTGGACGCTTTTCTTTGTTGGGTGAGGGGGAGCTAAACATAAGCTAAGCCATTCTCGATACCCTAACGTGATGACTGACGAGTGCAACCATACATCATTCATCGCATGCTGTACTTCTCTTTGGCGCCGATTGGCGATAAGTTTTCGATATTTCTACTCATCTATTCATCACTGCCAGCATACATTCTCGCTCTATTCATACTGGCCATGTAACTTTTTTGCGATAATGAGTCTTTATCTCTGACAAACATGCTATAATAGAACTTAGCTATATCCATGATAGCATCGTGTGCAAGGCTCCTCGGCCTAGCACTATTCTAAACAATTAATGGCAGATTTGACTAGGTCTTCGCAGGTCAGTAATGCTCTATCGACCAATTACATTCACATCGCTAAGCGATGTTCCGAACTCGCTACTTATCATACGCTCATTTTTCAAAAAAAATACGCTGCGTGGCCCTCGTAACATGGAATAGGTACATATGTTCTGACGCTGCCCTGAGTTACTGGCCATTAAGTCAGCACTCTCTCTATGGCCGCCCTTTTCAAGCGTTCAACCTACTTACAATTACTACTTAGATAGAGGGACGGCGCTGGCCATCATCTGCCTACAGAGCGTTGTTAGCAGACATCCATGAAGCGGCTGGGAGTGAACAATAACTAGCTGGCCAGGCAGGTGCAAACATGAGAGACGACGGTCTCTACTGCTGGCTCCGCCCAGAAAACGTTGCCCTAGCCTACTAGCCATTTGGAACTTCTGTTATGGTTCTAAATTACTCTTTTTTGTTCTTTTAATAGTCTGTAAATTTATATAACTTATGAGTAGCTTTAGTTCGATTGCTTAAATGTATTTAATTAAGTGAGGGATCCACTGCCTAATTGCCCGTTAATGCCTGTTTCTTCTTTTTTTGAGTGTGGTCTCCCTGGGGGGCCTTAATTAATTTATCATTTGTAAGATGCATGTACAGGATTGTGAGTTAGGCGTAAGTTAACTAACATAAAATAATAAATATGTCATCGTTATGGCCCATCTTAGAGGCATTACCCCGCTATCTGTTATGCAGCTACGCGCCTTCGCATTTATGCTGTATTAGACCGCTAGGCGGTTTATTATAGGCAGCTAATTTTGGTCGATGAACAACATGATGAAAGTTTCGAAAAAAAAAAAAAAAAAAGTCCGCCGCCGCGCGCAGCTCAAACGAGAGATGCTAAATAGGCGAAGGCGCGCGAAGGTCTTAAAAATAGAATGCACATGAGGAGAAAGGACACTGTAGATATAAAATCCCCGTCGAGTACTCAGTCGACATAAGACTTGCTCTGATGCCGGAAAATACTATGGGAATATTAAGCGAAATTTTTGTATTCAGCAAGTTTTTCCAGAACACGCGCTTTTGCCTCCTCAAGAAATGCTCGAAACACATCGCATCATCCATGAGCGCATTGCTCGTTTAGTTTGACCTCTGAGTCTTGCTCTGTAGTCGTATGCAGGCGATCACTACGCCCGGCGCCCTTACGCTATTGAAACGTACTGGACGATTTGTTAGGGCGATTTTCGTGCGGCAGCTTGCCATACAACTTATCATCAGCTTATTGTTTAAACAGTTCTGAGCCATGAGTCCCAAGAGTATACCAAGCTTGTTTTAGCGCAAAGGCACAGAGTACTAGGGATGACTGAGAAGTTGTAAGTTGCTCGCACACGCACATGAACCCTCTATCAATACCGAGATCCGAGCGTATGCTATTATCAGAAGTATCCCGCTAAGCGCGCGCGGCGTTTTATATGAGCCCTTGGCCTGGCTATCACTCCCTTCTGTCTATATTCTTATCTGTTTTAACCTCAAAATGAAGGGAAGAACCTGCACCCCCCGCCCCCCCGCCGCCCCCACGGCTGTGACTACCGGCCACTGAAGATACGACTGTGCACACAAATCGTCAATGGTTGGCTGATCGTAGGAAACTTGTATCTAGCATCAGGGATACAGGCCATAAATCATAGCATTGCAAGTACTTTTACTGCGCTACATTCTTCTGTGCCGTAAAACGTGTTTTAATGTGTTGCATACTTTTAGGGCAAGATTTATTTTTTTTTTTTTTTTATCAAGCACAGCACTGAACTGGATTAGCAGTTGTTTAGTCAGTGTGCTATTACACTGCTGACTATACAGGCGCTAAGTCCAATATTCAGAGTCCAACCCAATAATATAGGGTAGTGCTGTCTACGATGAGCTGTTCAGCTTGCTTGTAAAATATTACTATAATTTATAGGTATGAATACTTTAACACCGTCTAATATTGGATCCATTCAAATAAAAAGTATCGAAGCAATACTTTATAAGCTTGGCCAGACATTAATATTAGTTATCTTACCGTACGAAAAAGGCACGGGTTCTGAATAAGAGACAATAATCTACAATTCAACAGTTTAACTATTAACAAAAGAATAATGCGCCAACCGCTTGACTGATCATCGTACATTGCAAGAACGAAGACCAGGGCAGGCTCTTAGCGAGTATTTGAGAATCAAGGTAACATCTAGTCTTAACGGCCAACTAGCCTCAATACTTGACTTAAGAGAAAACGCATTTGCTTCTCAGCTTTCCCCAAAAAAAAAGCTATGATCATGATTATAACATTATATTGCTGGAGCATGTTCAGTTAGAGGCCAGCTCTCTTCAGCGAACACTTCCACCATCCGCATGCCCAGTTCGTTTTGCCGTAACCTCACTTACCGGTAACCCTCCCTCTTTAGTATGCACCGAGGGCATGGCCTTCGTTCTGCCACGACTGGAAACAGAAATTGGAACTTGAATCCAATAGCCTCTTATTCCAGCGGGGGAGAGGGGAGGTTTTTTCTCGTTTGCCTATTACACTGCGATATCCAACGCTGCGCATGCGCAGGGCAATTTACGGGGCTAAGAAAACTGGGCGAAATATGCCCGAAATATAACGCCCCTGACATGACGTACGCTAGAAAATTTATTGTAAATGCCCCAACATAGAGAAATGTCTAACCGTTGAAAAAGGGCTTATTGAGCGATCCTCGATAGCACTGTAAATTCATGCTTTACTATAGGCTATTATAGTACAGAGAGAGTTGAAAGCTAGAAACATATGCGGCGACGAGAAAAGTATTGCCATATGTCTCGCTTCAGTTTATTTTCTAGGCACCGTGAAGCACGCGAACAAGAACTTACAAACGACCAAATGCAGATAACTGATTATTTCGTGGGGGGAGAAAGAGCCATTTGGAGCTAACTACTAACAAGAATGCCCAACATAAATAAACCGGCACTGAAGAGGGCAGTTCAAGCTGCAAACGTGCGCTCTTACTAGAGGAGTCGTGGCTTTCCTTCGATTACTTCTATATATGCGCGTAACATCTGCTATTGTCGAATATAAATCACGACGTAGTAAATTGCGGCCACATTATTTGAATTTGACTTGTTAGCAATTATTAAATGCGTTGTGTCCAGGTGCACACCACGCCTTATTGACTCATCAAAATGGCACCTACCATATCAGGTCCGTAAAGAACACGTTATGCGCTCCCCACAACCCCAGTCATAACCCGCATACACACAACACGCATCTGTCTTAAAAGTTATGCCATATACTAAACCAGACTTATTTCCAGCCCTGGCCCCTGAGGCAGAACCTTTCTCTTTGCACTTTATCCACTGCAGCAAGGCGACTGATGCTGACATCAATTTCAGGTCGCAGCGACAGCCAAATCATAATAGAGCTTAGTTTTTCCGAATTACGCCCTCTCAGGCGTGCTCTTTTCGAAAGCGAGTCATTGGTACGAGCTACATCGCTTTCATATGCCAACATCAATTCTTCATTCACCATGTCAAAATGAATTTAATTTAAGCCGGTGCCAGCCAGAATGAAAATTGATATTGGCTTAAATGAAGAGGATGAGCAGCATAAGACCTGCGCTTGCGAAAATTAGAAGAGGCGCTGAGTAGATTTCGAGAACATGGCCCTAATTCTCTTTGAGACCAGCGTATGGCCTAAAAACTCCGCTTTTGACCACTTAAGCGATGCAGGTGCAGTTTTTTCAATGCAATTGTATTTCAACAGGAATATGTTTGTATGACGGCTAGTGGGGCGAACTCTTTTCTAGTTTAATCTTGCCTAGACGCCGGTCAAAATAATCCCCTTGAAACTAATCCCGCGAAAGCTGCATTGTTTAAATTATGCAATCACACAAGCAACCCATGCGATCATGACAGGCAGTTTTATTTGAGCTTTCAAAGGCCTTTTTAGGCTGCCATAAATTGCTCGTTAAGCGTTGTTAGGATGAGGCCAGAAGCATAAGGGAGAGTCAGTTAAGCCCTTACCTGATAAAAATACCCACTATGCCTAAGGCTCAGTGAATGACGTCTAGACTAGGACGATATATATACTTGTACGACTCACTGACGAACGAATACAACGTATCTTATACGAGTTAATCTTGAAGGTGAGCATACGATCCCCATGAGTATAAATACTGAAGATCGCTGTTTTCAGAAGTTTGCATTTCAGCTAATCGCTGACGCAGCGGATGTCTTCATCCGCCAAAGTAGATGTTTATTGCCTGCCCGGCGGCCGTCGAGCCAAAATAAGCCATTGAGGAAAAGAAAGAAATGCTCAAGCGTTAGGCCATTTGAAATATTGTCGAAATCGTGGATCTTCAACTTACTCTCTTTCGCCTTAGGTCATTTCTTACTCGCCTCCAAAGTTACAATGCTTTGTTGATGTATACAATGTAAGTTTACCTTTTGCTAGTCAGCTAAGTAGTAGGCAGCTAGAGCCTAGTAGTAGTAGTAGTAGTAGTAAGTAGTAGTAGTGAGTATGTAGTAGCTAGTCAGTAGTATTTAATAGTAGTAAAGACAGCCTCGAGTAGCAGTAAGTCCGTCGTAGTAGTTCAGCCCCAGACTAACAGCTAAAGCAAGTGTAGCTAGTGGCAGTGTAGCTGAGTACTAGTGCGTCATTGGCTTAGTGGCGCGTAGTGGCAGTGGCAAGTGGCTCGGCAGAGAGCAGGATGGCCCAAGTGTCCCCGCCCTCCCCCCACCACCCCCCCCCCCCACCCTCCCCCCACCACCCCCGCCTCACCCCCCCCCCCCCACAGCCCCCCCCCCCCGCCCCCCACCCCACCCGCCCCCCCCTCCGCCCCCCCCCCCCCGCTTAGTGGCTGTGGCTAAGTGGCAGTGCAGTGCAGCGCGGCCGGGGCGAGTGGCCAGTGCGCGAAGTGGGCAGCTCGCGCTAGCTGCGCAGCTGTGCAAGTAGACCAGTGGCAGTGGGGCTTAGGGCAGTGGA
Organism: Platygyra sinensis; assembly: GCA_019787425.1. Classification (NCBI taxonomy): domain Eukaryota; kingdom Metazoa; phylum Cnidaria; class Anthozoa; order Scleractinia; family Merulinidae; genus Platygyra; species Platygyra sinensis. The sequence continues at coordinate 78,395 of JAHPZR010056159.1, read as the reverse complement.
CAGTAGGCAGCACAAAAGATACACCCCCCCCCAAAAAACTGACGCGTGGCAGTGGGCAGTGGCTAGTGGGCAGTGGCCCCCCCCCTTCCCCCTAGTGGCGGTGAGGCGCAGTGCAAGTGGCAGCTAGGCCTCAGTGCAAGTGGCTAGTGAAGGGACAGTTGGCTAGAGTGGCAGTGGCAGTGGCCTATGTGGAGCTAGTGGGATAGCACAGCAGCCGCAGCGTGGCAGCTATGTACGTAGTAGTAGTAAGTAGCACTAGCCCAAAATAGTAGTAGCTGGTATTATCTCAAGGTATGCAAGGAATGACAGAAACAAGCCGTCTAAATCGTTAAGTCGGTAGCGTCGAGCGTCATGTGTCAATACATCGCCCGTGCATCGTCATTTATCATTATTCTATTGGCCATAATAAAAATCATAACTTATTTTAAAGTTATCATTACAACAATTTTTATAGGGTCGAAATGGCCACCTCTCTAAAGGGCCTATCAATATCGCTCTCATTATTGTGCGTGGATTCTTATCTGGCCAAGCCATATCTGATGCACTAGCGCTCCACTGCCTTGTTTTGCTTGTCACACTATTTGTGTGCCAGCCTAACTGATAATACTAAGCTTAAAAACCCCTATATAGCGCAATGCTTCATGCATTGCAGAGATGAGTCGCATGCTTTTTAAACTTTGGTATGGTTATTATTATTAGCCCAATAAAAGTATCTGTAAGTCTAAATCAGTCAGCTAGCGCACTGCCTCATATGTTGTATACCGATGTGCTAAAAAGCCAATCCGCGGCCACTTGGCAGTATTGTTAACTTGTCTATGTTTCTGCTGTAGTGGCCCTTTCTGATGGACTTCTCAAGGCAAAACTCTGCGAAAATCCTGCCAGCGCAATCTTCATGCGCTATCACTATGGTTTGGGGGCTTAAATAATAATCTTTCGCTCAAACTTTCCGATACCTATGTCCTTAAGTGAGAACAATCTACTAATTTCATAAAACAGGCGTCAGGTTATACTAAAAAGTTCAGTGAATGATATCTGTATTCGAGGTAATGAATCTGCCAATCTTCTCACTAGGGGTTATATCCACATGAACGCGTCGGATTCACACTAATGTTAGTACTGTGTCTCATCATTTTGCCGGTTTTCAATAACCTCCTGCCGTCCTCTCGAGCTGTTTTAAGAACACATTTCTTCTAGCCTATCTGCAAGAGCTAGGGTCACTCCATCTTATAGATTCACCTGCTGGGTCCCTAAAATTAGTACGGATAAAAAGAAAAGAGAAAAAATCCCTAAAAAAAAAAAAAAAAACATGGATAAAAAAAAAAAAAAAAGAAAGAGACAACATAGACAAGATAGATTTTACCGCTACCGGCTAACGAAAATCAGAGGCCCCTGGTGACTACTCTCGCTTTAGACTCGCTAAGAGGAACATGGCACACGCGCAATGCTCGTGGGAAAGAGGAGTAAGTTGATATGAAAAAGCCCTCTTTCATTTAATAGACGCTTAAATACACACACAATTATCTTCCATAAGTTACTTATCACAGAACTTCTAATCATGATAAAATGCAGCAATGTATGATTATACGATTTACACGGGTTCAGTGTAGAGTATATCAATCCTAGTGAAAGATTTTCACCATTCCTCTGTGCTACTGAACTTGCACTTGTCGGCGATAGGAACCAAATAAACTAATTAAGACCTGAGCAGAGATGAAATTTATACATCCATTATCTGCTTAAAGAGTATAGCAGCCACTATGTGCACTAACCTGAATGCGATCACCACATAAAAATACTCTTAACTACTGATTCAGTGTGCAGGCGCGTTCGCCTATCTTTTAAACAGTCGGGATATCTAGAGTGTTCACTCTAACTCTAATTCTGCTTCGTAAATTTGCAGAGCGTGTTACCGACAACATTAGTAAAAAACACGAATATATCCTTACCCGTTCGAGTCCCATCATAATATGCCCGAGGCTATTTTACTGGCCTGATTGTTAGTAAAGCAATGTCTTACGCCACGGGTATCAGATGTCTTTATTATAAGGAGACCAGATTTTAGGACTTTGTACATTATGCTAGATTTTTTCGAGCATTCTAGTGACGCCCCGGAAAAGATTGCAGCATTAATTCAGCAGCATTTTAGTGGCATATCCGGCGAAAATAATATTTTCAACGGGAATAATAGCTTAAAAATTATTTTAAGAAGAAAATGAAGACTCAACATGAACCTCTTCATCTTAATTATACACTGACCAACAGCTCATTTAGAGAAATTATCATCTGAGTGTATGCATTAAAACTTTTTACATATCGTTTTGTTAAACTGCCCATACAGCATACGTTATTTGCCCTTAAGCACTCCTGAACCCAAGGGTCAGTTATTGAGGGAAACGACTCGGAGCATTTAGAGTGGGAAAAAATGCCGCAGCAATAAAGTGCTAGCAGTTACAGTGAGGCGCAAATCAAAAGCATAAATGTAACAAAAGCCTAGACCCAAATTAGTAAGCTAGCGTTTATATAGGAGTGGGGCGAGAGAAGGAAGAGTGTGTGTGAGTGTAGTGTATTCCCTACGCCTTGTGCTATAAAGTGTTTCGCTGCTCTACTACCTTCTTCACATAAGAAACCCACGGGTCGCTTTAGCACTGCTGCTATGCTCGATGTGCCGTTCTACCATCCAACTGATGCCGCACTAGTAGGGCATTTACAATGCAACGAGCACAGACTCTAATGTTAACACAAGCGAGTGACCATTTCCAATGAAACGCCAATATGTCGTTAAAAAACTATTGCTCACGCACAAATTAAGACAGATATCTATAGCTCACAATATAATTGGCTTGATAGAATGAGGTACAGTATTTTAACGCCTTTAAACCAATTTTTTTTTTAAATCATAACACGCCAAAAAAGAACTTTGGCATATCCAGCATACTTGACTCTTACCTTGATCAATACCCATACAGTAATCAACTTACGTTTTCTTGCGGGGTAGGTACCCACCTCTTGCGAGTGTGTAAGCTGCTCTGCAAATAAGACTACAGCAACTTCTAATCCAGTCATGTTCACCAAGAAACAGAACAGATAATTATCATCAACCTACTATAACTCCCCCCTTCCAAACCTCACAATTCAACAGGATCCTACTCAGACATTATGCTGTAATGATTTGTTGAGTTTTGCAAAGCTATTTAAGATCTCGTAATAAAACAGCAGATGATTAAAATAGCCTGAAAGCTGAATTGACTCACAGCACAGACCGTTATAGCTGTTGATCTGTTAGCGTAAATCCACTGAGATTGCGCCCAGTAACAAATCCTGGTGTGTGTGACGACTATTGAAAACAAAGCAGAGTGTTTATAAACTTGTGTCTGGAACTATCGGCTTGGTAGTTGCCCCCGCATAAATTTGCAATGAATTATCTTAAAACATATATTTAAAGCCTCGGGAAACGAAGCTTCGAGGGCACATGCTAGTTTTAAAAAAATAAATTTCCAAAGGGCAATACGACCGATAGTTCCTCCGTTTATAAACACTCTATATGATTTAAATAGGTGCCGCAATGAGGCCAATCTACGTAGGATTTACAACAGACACCCCAACAAAGAACACGATAACGGTCTAGCTCCGATGAGTTCAACAGCTTTCAGCATATCTTATCACTGCTGATTTATTACGAGACTTAAATAAGACTTTGTCAAAAATAACACAGCCATTTTTTTTCAATTACGCACAAGGTACAATGTTCGAAAGAGGATCTGCTATGCAAGTGATAATTAGTATGATTTGTTCTTAGTGTGCAACAGCGAATGGCAATTTAGAAGTTCCTATGCCCTAGACCAACCTTATTTCAGAGCATTTGGTCATACACACCCCAAAGACTACCCCACAGAAAACAGTAAGTGCTATTACGTAAATGCCGGTTATTGATCAAGTAACGAGGTCAAGATGCGCCTAAGCGAATATTGCGACGCAGCCAAGTATCTATTTTTTTTAGCTGTGGTTTAATGCAGTATTAAAAGCCCGTAATACATACTTACCGCCATTCTATCATAGCAATTATATTGTGAGCCTAAGAGTATCTGTCTAATGTGCAACGATAGCGGGCCCAATAGTTTCAACGACATCATTGGCGTTATCATGATATGGTCAGCTCGCCTATAACATTAGAGATGTCTCGTATGCCATTAAATAGCCCTACATAGTGACGCGCATCAGTTGATGTGGCAACCAAGAAGATACAGCAAGTGCTAACCGCCGACCCTGAGGGATCTTAGAAAGGTAGGACTTACGACCTCTTATACACTAAGCGGAACGCCAAACACAAAACACTCACACACACATTACACTTCTTACTCACTACTACCCCATATATAACGCTTAAGCATTATTCTAATTTCGGTCTAGGCCCTTTTGATACATTATTTAGCTTTTATTTCCTCACTAATATGCTCGACACTTATTGCTACCAATTTTTTCACCTAAAGCCTCGTCGGTTCCCTCAATACAACTGACCTGGGTTCAGGTGCTAACAAAAACGTTATAGCATTAGGTATGCAAGTTAACAAAAACGTATTAAAAGTTTTAAGCGCATACACCAGATAAGTATTAACTCTAAATGATCTTATGTTTAGGTCCCCCAGGATAATAGAATGAAGAGCGCTACAGTTAAGCATCTTCATTTTCTCTTTTAAAATAACAATTTTTAACTCTATATTCCGATTAAGAAAAATAATTAATTTTTCCACGGGAAATGCCCACTCAATGCAGAATAATGCTCATATAGCTTTTCCCTGCCACTAGAATCGCCCTCGAAAAATGAGACTAGCATAATTCCCCCCAAAAGCCTAATATGCCGTCTCCTTATAATTATAGACATGGCTGAAGCTCAGGTAGCACATTGTTACTAACAGATCGCCAGCGTCAAATCGCCCCTCGCACCATATCTCATGAGGGGAAAAAAAAAAAAAACTCAACGGGTAAGATTATATCGTGTTTTTTACTAATGTTGTCGACAAAAAATTTACGAAGCGAATTAGAGTTAGGAAAGTGATACACATGTGAATACCCGATCCTTCAACACTAACTGCAGCGAACGCGCTGCACACTGAATCAGTAGTAAGAGTATTCTTTTAGTGAGTGAATCAGAAATCTCAGGTTAGCGACACTGTAAGCCATTACTCTTTAAGCCCAGACCATAAAATTTAGTCATTCCAGGGCTCCTACCCGACAGGGAAGTCAGGTAGACAGAGTGAGGAAAACTATTCACTGGATGTATACTCTCGCCCCCGTAATGTATAATCATACATTCTGATTATCAGATTAGAAGGTCTGTGATAAGTAACTTTGGAAATAATGTGCTTATTTAAAGGTCTTTAATGAAAAGGGCTTTTTCATCAAAAACGATCTATCTACACCCGACATTCCAGCCTTAACCTATTGGAGTCTAAAGGAAAGTAAATAGTCAACAGCGGCTACTGAATCGTATTGCCGAGCGTAAAGAATTTTTGTTGTTATAATTTATAGAGGACCCAGGAGGTGATCATAATATAGTAGTGAACCTGTCTTCAGGTAGCGCTGATAGAAATGCTAGTCCTTAAATCATCAGAGGGAAGGAGGAGGTATGGAAACCGGCAAAAAGAGTAACATTAGTGATCGACGAGTTCTAGATGGATAAACCCAGTGAAAATTGCGCATTCATACGAAAAAGATTCCCAATCTACTAACTTTTTAGCTATAACATTGGTTAAAATTAGTAGAGTTTTCACTTAGAAATAGCAGCCCGTGTGCGAAGATTATTAGTTAGCAAACCATGAATGCGCCGAGATGTGCGATGCGAGATTCGAAGTTTGCTGAGAAGTCAATCAGGAAAGGACACGCCAGAAACATGAAAGTAAAATCTGCAGTAGGGCCCGGATTGCCGTTCTCACACTTATAACATGCAGCCAGTGCGCTTTTTTTTTTTTTACCCTGTGCATTGACTTAAGATCTTTTATTCGCTAAGAAATAAAACATATCACATAGTTAAAAGCTGCGATCATTCTGTCATGCCAAGCGAGCCTGCTACTATAGGTTTTTAACTCTATTATTATTTATTAGGCTTGCAATAGTAGTTGAAGCAAAACAACAGGGAGCCTGTGAATCATGATAGGCCAGAATAAACAAGACAACAAATGAGACAATGATGGCCTTTTAGAGGTGCCTTCGCCCTATAAAAATTAGTTTAATTACTTTCAAAATAATTAGTTTTTAATTATGCGCAAAGAAAACTGCATAATGACGATTGACGCCATGATATGTACAGCCGCTCGACTCCACTTAACGATTTAAGCACGGCTTGTTTTGCCATTCTTTGCTAACTGAGATTCATATACCAGCTATGCTAATCCACTACTACTACTACTCTACTACACTACTACTACTGACCTACTACTGACTCTATATACTACTACTACTACTGCCACTGCCACTGCCACTGCCACTAGCCACTGCCACTGCCACTGCCACTGCCACTGCCACTGCCACTGCCACTGCCACTGCCACTGCCACTAGCCACTGCCACTGCCACTGCCACTGCCACTGCCACTACTGCCACTGCCACTGCCACTGCCACTGCCACTGCCACTGCCACTGCCACTGCCACTGCCACTGCCACTGCCACTGCCTACTATGCAGCCACTGCCACTAGCCGACTGCCACTGCCACTAGCCACTCCTATCTACGCCACTACCTACTGCCACTGCTACGAATGCCTCCTCCTACTACTAGTCTACTACCTAACTGACTACTGCTACTACTACTACTACTACTACTACTACTACTACTACTACTACACTACTACTACTACTACTACTACTACTACTATACTACTACTATACTACTACTACTACTACTACTACTACTACTACTTAGCAAAAGGCTCAAACTACATATACACTCATACGCTAAGACGACATTGTACGTATTAAAAGCGACGAGTAAGAATGCTAAGCGCAAAGAAGTAGATGGGCTCACATTTCGCAGATATTCAAATGGCTACCTTAGACATTCTTTTTATATAATTATTTGGCACGCAGGCAATAACATCTACGGTGAAGACATCCGTCGTAGTTACAACAACTCTTATTGTCTTTTTCATGAAAACAGCGAGCTCAGGTATATATCATGCGATCGTAACTCACTCAGAACCAAGAACTTTATCGTTCGTAGGAGTCGAACAAGTTACGTCCTACTGACGTCATCCGCAGCTTAAGCCATAGTGAGGTATATTTTATCAGGTAAGCTTAACTTTCTCTATTCTTATTTCCCATCTAAAAACGCGAACTGAAATAACAAACAAACGAGTTTAAAAGTTTTAAACTATAAACAAAATGGTGTCATTTGCCGGTGCATAATTTAAAATCAGTTCGGAAATTAGTGTAGGGCAATTAATTAGCGTCTACAGTTCACAAACTTAAGGTTGCCATAAGGTCCATAAGCATAATCTTGCAAATTACATTCATGCAAAGCATCGCTAAGAGCAATAAGCTGAGTTTTTAGGACCCATACTGCTACCTCTCAAGAAATAGCCGCCATTTCCGAATTACCTTCAGGAGCACCTACTTAATTTCGAAGCCGAGTCTTAGTGACTCATCCTTTCATAAGCACAATCAATTTTTATTCGCACGCAAATTAAATTCACTTTATCATGCTAGATATGAAAAATTGATTTCGCCCATATGACAAGGCTAATGATGCACCATGACTCGCACTTCGAAAACAAGCATCGCTGCAAAGGTACATTCGGAAACAAGATATTTGATTTGATCTCTCTCTGGCCCCCCCACATGAACTTAGCTCACATATTGCCCCACTTTGCAAGAATAAGCAAAGAGAGGTTCTAGCCTCGCCAGGTGCACGAAATAATGTCTGGCTAAGATACATAATTCTAAGACAGATGCCGTGTTACGAATGTAGTTGCGGTTTGTAGCGCCATACGTGCTGCACACTGAATAGTCGGTGCCTTTGATCTGAGTCAATAACTTTGCCACCATTAATAATTGTACAAGTCAAAAAAATAATTTGGGGTGAAGGCCAATTTACTACGTGATGTTATTTCACAATGCCCCCAGTGTTACGAATATAAAAGAAGAATCGAGAAGCACGCACTCCCCTCATTATCCCCATGTAGAGCCACGTTTGAGACTTGAAATGCGGTTTAGTGCCGGATTTGACAGCGCCATCACTTAGTAGTAGTTGCCCTCAACATGCTCCAATCACGAAAATATCAGTTCTCATTTGTCGAATATTTAGTTCTGTTTGCGCCTTCAGCCCTAAAAAAGTACACGCATGACAATGAGCCAAAAATTTTCTCGTGCCCATATCGTTTCCAGCCTCCATTCACAGTGTATAATCAAGCATAGTAACAGTTAATGTTTTACAAGCATCGAGATCGCTCAATTTGTAAGCCCTTTCACGGTTAGCATTTACTCTTTTCGCATTACATAAATTTCTAGCATGTATGCTGAGGCAATGTCGGGCCTAATTTCGCAGTATTTAGCCCGAGATTGCCTGAAATCCACGTTGGATTACAATTGTAATGACGCAAATGATGCCAAAAATTAACCGTGAATATGCCGGCTATTGCACTTCAAGTTAATTATGTTTCAGTCGTATGGCCAGACGAAGTGCTAGGTCAACAAGTAGGCGGAGACCGTTAACCTAGTCGATACCAAAATCAACTGATGCATGAGCGGATGGTGGAGTTTCCTGCGCAAGAGCTAAGCCCATATTGACAGCTCCATATAGTATATAAGCATGATCATTACTGGGAACTGAAGAAGTGAGTTTTCTTAAGTCAATATGAAAAACAAAAAATAATGATAATTAGAATAACGACAGTTGCGCTGTTAAACTAGCCGACCTTGATTCTCAAATACTCAGCTGTGTCTCGCTGGTCTTCGAGCCTTGCAATTGATAACATGTCAAGCGGTGCCCAATTTCTTTTTCGCTTAAAACTTTGATCTGTAGAATATTGCTCTCTATCAAACCGCGCTTATTTTACGGAAGGATAACAATTCATCAGCTTAACAAAAGTATTGTTCAGCATAGCCTTTTAATTATGGCAAATGGTCAAATATAGCCCGACATTAAAGTATCAATCTAAATAAAATATAGAATTTATAAAAAAGCAGCTAGACGCCTCAGAGTGACAAGCAATTTATATGATAGGGTTGACTCTGAAATAATTTCTTTTTTTTTTTTTTTTTTTTTTTTTTTTTTTTTTTTTTCTCCTTAAACTAGGGTTATCCCACCAGTAATACACTGAATATAACCCCACACACCCCAAAACCCTCCAACACCATCTACGTATAGTTCAGTGCTGTGAATAAACATTCTAAAGTTAGCACATATAACCACTTTTCTGAAACAAAGAATGTAGTCGAGCACAAGTACTTCAATCCATGTATAAGCCTATCGATGTAATCAAGTTTTAACGTACATGCCGATTTGTACACAAGTCGATCTTCCTAGTGGCAGCCACGAAGTAGGTGGGCGATGGGCGGGCGGATGGGCGTATGAAGCGTAGAATGGGACGACGGACACTCTCCTCTATACGGCGTTTTTTCCCCCAAAAATAGAAATAAAAGCAAGGGAGAAAAGCCAGCAGGGCAATAAAACCCCCCTTAGATACTTCTGAAACTCCGCAGCTCGATTTATGTAACATAGTCGTTGACAACCAACTTTTTTTTTCCATAAACTATCCCTTTTGTGCTGGCCTAAACAGCTGGTAACTCTTTACTCATGCTCAGAACGATTTAACAATAAGTGAGAAAGTGATGACGAAATGGCCAAACATCCGTAACAAATGTACAGACGTTTCAAAGCGCGCAGCGCGAGTGACGCATGACTCAGACAAGACTCAGACAACAAACTGAATGGTGGATGATTTGAAGATTTCTTTAAGAGCCAAAAGCCGGTGTTCCTTAAACACTTGTGCAACAAATAATATCGCTTATATTCCCTGTATTATCCCTCAGAAACAAGCTTATGTCGACTCAGTCTTCTGCACGGACCGGAATTCAGTGCATTTCGCATTCTCATTTTTAAGACTTCGCGCGCTTCGCTAATTACAAGCTCTATTACTGCGCGCCACTTCGAAACTGTTAACTCAGTTCAAGCTCTCGACAAAATAGCTGCTATACGAAACGCTACGGCTAACAGCATAAATGCGCCAGCGCTAGCGAACGATGCGGAAGCCTAAGATGCAAAACAATGAATATTTATTTAATTTACTTTCATTATTTTTACTTAACGCCTAACTAACAATCCTGTACATCAATGAAAAGAAAATTATTAGCACAGGCGAGACACACAGCATAACAATTTCAGATGGACCTCATTAATTAAAAACATAGGAATGATAAAGCTTACTAAATATAACCATCCGGCAATAAAAGGAATAACAACAAACAGAGAAGTTCAAAATTGCCCTATTAGCAACCAGCCACCGCACGGCTCGGCGGGGCACACAGTAGAGACCTCGCTATTATGTTGCACCTGGCGACAGATCGTCCTACTCCAGGCTTACTGAAGTCGTCAAACGTCGTTACAGGACCAAGCGCCTTAATTGTAGTATGCGAAGTAGTGTGAACACGCTTGGAAAGGGGCTAGAGAGATGTGACTTATGCGTCGTACACTCAGCAGGCAGAAACATTCCACGTACGGCACGCGCGTATGAAAAATTGAGCGTTGATAAGTAACAGTTTCGGACATCGCTTAGGAGATGCTAAGTAATAAAGCAGTACTGCACGCAAGACCAGCTAGATCGCATAATTGTTTAAGATACAGGCGAGCTTTCACTATCTATGGAAACCTCAAGTTAATTAACAGTTTAATCAACGAAAAAGACTATATCCAAAAATTACATGCCCAGTATGAATATGCAGAAATGCCAGTGCATAGAGGATCCGAATAACTCTATACAATTCCGCCACCGAGAGTCCAATCGATGACGATGTTGGTTAATTCCCATCACGTAGGTAGATGTTACTTGCCTAGTCTAGCCAACAAAACGAAAAAAGGTCACAATGCACAATGAAATGGATTCAATAATGTATTTCAATGTCGAAACTCTTAGCCTATCCCTTAGTCGTAATCACTAAGAAATCGTCCCCGTAAATCCTGTACAACTGTCTTCGGGCAAATATAAAATGTACTGCTGATGTTTTAAATCCTAAACATCGCTAACATTTCCTAGTTGTCTAGGAGGACTGTAGTCAGCTTTTTTTACACTTAGGGCAAGGCCCCATGGTGGTCACAGAGGAGACATCTGTGCCATGATGCGCGCACATTCAGTGCCCTATTTGCCAAGATAGGGCACGCCAAAGCGTGAATTGCACTGGCATTAGCTCAGAATATACATTTGTTACTTTTCGCGCAAATTAACTGCGAGTATGTTCACGTATCGCATTGTTCATGCATAAGAAGGTGATTTTAAGCCTGTGGAATCCCTTAAGGGCTGGCCTAGGTTATTTAAGAATTTAGTAGCTTATGCCAAATGCCAACTCGAAGAGCCCATACTACTTCAACTATTGACTATGGTTTTTACTGTCTAGAAAAACATAATTTTTATTTATCGTAGCACATCAGTAGGCGTAGTGCCCATAAACTCGAAAGCATTTAGGACTACATGACGTCACTACGCACCTACTCCCTTTTTTTTTTTTCTTATCTTCCAATATATAAACTATGTACTCCTTTTATTTTACCTTCCTTATCTAAATTTTATCTAGCTAGCATAGTCTAAGGGTGCACATAGCAACATTAGTGAAAATCCCAGAATATTGAATCTTGTTTTGCTTCAGATACGAGGAACTCGAGCGAGGGATTCCGCCCCCTTCGCATCTCACAATGCCACACTGAGTGGGCATCCTGTTCATAAGACTGCTATCACAGCATTGGCTCGAACCTTAATCACCGCCCTAATACTTCAACTTAAGGGATATTTATTCACTCATCCTTCTTTTACTTTAAGGTTTGATCAGCAAGGTCACGCAGTTCAGACCCACGATCTCGACGACAGAACAGCTGCCACTTCCTAAGCATCCGACAACTCAGTATCCGGCGCATACATACAGTGAAGCTACTAATCTCATAATTGCACGCAACCAGTTTATTAGACGCATAATTGTTTTCTGTATCTTCTACAACAATCAAGCCTTCATTTTCTACGCTCGTAAGTACGCCGTTATTCGTGCGACGTCAGCCCCTTAATCCCAGTCAGGACGACAATTGTTTCAGCTGCGGCCAATATCCATACTTCCAACCAAGGCGTTTCAGCAGAACGGCTGACAGCAGACCACCTAATCCAGCTCAGTAAAAATAATTGCTGCAATTGAAGATAACATGAGAGAAAATAATGTGCTATAAACTACACGTGCAATTTAATCAAATGGTTAGGAGGCTTTAGGACCAAGTTAAGCTTGTAGAATAACTGTGTGGTGGTGAATGAGATGATGGTTCATTTATAGGTTTTTTCAAAGCTTTTGAACGCAAGAAGTCTACTCTAAAGGCTGAAAAAATTTCAGTAGCTGTTCATTTAATTCCTTCTGCGCCACCGAATCGAGGATATGATCGATTGTGTTCATCATATTTATAGACGTTTGACCTAGGCCAACCCGCCCAAATTTTATGTAGTCTGCAAAATGAATCGACTCTCCTTCGACATATTTTGTTCAGCTTCTTTCAATTTCCTGAAGTCACCAATGTTGAACACTCTTACATAAAGAATTTGCATTTTTAGTAATCATTATTTCCGTTCGGTTTGACTTTTAAGAAAAATAATATAAATCCCAGACGAGGGTCGTCAAATGAGGTCATGACATCATATGTTAACAGCTTCTTGAAATATATGACGTGCCTTATGTAATGTGAAGACATAGCACAGGGCCTATCGAATCAAAGTAAAATTTATTCGCGCCCTAGCTCTTAATCAGAACGAAACCCAAGGATCGGGATTACTATCCACCCACCGGGCCTTCACGACCTATGATATATCATCGATGGGCCGGTATGAGCTTCAAGTGTTAACAACATGTACTAGCCCTGATATTTATCGTTTCACGGCAACCTTAACAGTCCAAAAGTCAACTAAAACAAAAAAGGCTTATGTCGAATTTTGCGATGACGTTCACCTTTACGATTTGCCAATATTTCTTTCCCTTCCTAACGTGACAGACGATTATAGATCATTGCGTAGTTATATAGACTATGTTTACTGGGCGAGGTTTTCCCCCCGTCGTCCCCAAAAAACGATGTCGCTTGCTTATATATTTTTTTCTTTCAGTCAATACTCACTAGGGCAATTATTCCGGCTCTGATGTCACTGACTTGATTGAAGCCACATCCGCAGTTACAGAACAATGCATGCAGCCTATAGCAGCATCCAAACCATGTTGAAATTGAAACTATGAGATACGTTGCGGAATCTCGTTCATACTCAGTCTTGGCTTCGACCATGCACCCCAGGTAATTAATGTTCATGTAAAAACTGTCAGCCAATCAAAGTTATTTTCTTAAATCCTAACCCGCCCCCCAGGCCTAGACCATTGTTTAACAGATTGTAACCAAAATACATGGAAGACTTAAGGCACGGTGCCCCTACTTTTGTTTCCAGTCCGAACACGTCTGCGCCATCACGCAAGCCCATGGTTATTCGTTTAATGCGGGCGCGCGAGCTGCTGGTTACCACGTTGACAATTTAGACGAAATCCACTACGCCACCAAGCCACAGACTAAAATTAAAGCAAAATTATTCCTATGTCGTGACCAAATCAATTTTTACTGAACCTGTACTTAAACCAAGGCGGCGACCAGAATAGCACATATCGCCTAAGCCCACTAATTGTTAACTTCTTCCATCCTGAAATCTAGCCTGTTATCTTTTTCTTGAAAATTCCCCCCCATGAAAAACAACTGCATAACATGCTACATGCAGCATGGCTTTTTTTTTTTAGTGCGCGCCCACAGCGGCATGAACACGCAAATGTACTGTTACTTACTGCGACCAGGGTGACAGGAAAAAAATGGTAACGTTAGGCCACCACCCTTCCCCCGTAAAAGTCCCAAAGATCATAACTTTTTTAAAAAAACGCGTGGTAGATAATCCCATAAATTTTATTGTTGCACGCAAATAGATAGCGGCAAGCCTAATACAACATGTGACATTAGTTCAGGTCCGTCGAGACAAAAGGCTATTTAGAATGTATTTATAGCTGCATAACCAGCCAGCTTTTTTGAAGTGTAGTCAGAGACATTAAAGCGATTTTGCCAACGATTTTGCTTCACTCTACAAAAGCGCACAAAATGATTTTATAGTCTCCCATTTGCCATGTAGTTTAAAGATATTTTAAATAGTGTATATGAGCCTTTCTCGCTAAATGAAAAGGGAATTCTAAGCGACATCTAATGTGCATAAAAATATCTGTTTCCCACTTTTCTTCAGAAACATAAATGCTCGATTCGCATAAGTCAGCATTTATTGTGTGAGATTCAAGGCTAATTAATCTAACGAAAAAATGCGTGGCTAACCCCTATTGTTTACTTTGGGGATTCCCAATAAGCCCCCCTTGCCAAAAGACCTACATTAAGCCGTTAAAGCGATCATAGCCGCTAAACGTAAATATCAGGCGCCTTAGACCTACAGTTGTTAACACTTGGAACTCATACCCCCATCGTAATACAAGCCGGGAAGGCCCGGTGGGATAGGAATAAGAATTCCCCAATCCTGAGAAGAAGTATCGTAATCTGTAAGGCCACGGACGAAAAAATTATACAATTGATTAGATAAAAGCCTGTGCATGCTTCCACATTTACATCATACCAATTTCATGCCCTGTAAACATATGAGTGTCAATGACCTCATTTGAGACCCTTGTCGTCTTGGAATTTAATTATTTTCTTAAAAGTCAAACAGAACGGAAATGATATACAAATAAGCAGGCAATTCTTATGAAATGTTCAAATTGGCCTGAATTCAGGGAAATTGAAAAACATGAAACAAATGATGTCGAAGGAGCTCGAATTTTTCCATTTTTCAGCCCAGACCTCATAAAATTTGCGAGTTGCACAGGTCAACAGTCAAAATGATCGAATCACAATCGACATTATCAAGATATTCCGCGAAGTAATGAACAGCCTACCTTGAAATTTTTCAGCCCTCATTTAGAGTAACTATCTCCCGTTTCAAAACTTTGAAAAAAACATGAAATAGAACACATGATTCAACAAAGTTATCTACAAGCTTAACTGGCCAAAGCCTCCTAATCATTTTGATTTAAATTCACTGAGTTTATAACACTTATTCTTATCTAGCATGTATCTTCAATATGCCAGCAATGGTATTTTTCACATGACTGAGAGAGCGTAATGCCAGCCGTTCCTCTGAAACTGCTCTTTGGGTGTGAAGATGGATTTGGCCGCCAGCCTAGACAAACACTTGTCCGCCTTGGGATAAAGGCTGAATGAACGTCCCCCCCGGCTACACCTGAAAACACAACCCGCCTGCATTTTAGGAAGACTTTTTTCAATGAAAACCAATTATATGCACAATCAAATGCGACCCAACCATAGGAGATAGAGCTTCACTGCTAAGTAAATGGCGGATAAGCTTGAGTTAGGGACAATAGTCGGCCAGCATTGCTTATCTCGTCGAGACGCGTGATGAATGCACGTGGACGTCTGAGTACCAAACTTAAAGAAAAGAATGAGTGACAGTGAAAAATGCCAGCTGAAGTATTAGGCGCGGTGGATTAAGCGAATCGAGCCAATGCTGGGTGAAGAAGTTTTATGAAACAGGAATCTCCCTCAGTGCTTAGGATGTTTTTAGATCGCCGCGGGCAACCTCGCTCGATACAGATATCTGAGGCCAAAACAAGCATTCAAGATTCTTCGTACTTTTGCACTCATTTATATCATTAACTACAGACCTAAAATCAAAATATAAAGCGAAGAAATATAAAGAGACATAGTTTTTATATATTGGAAGCCCCAAAGCGCAGAGTCCCTGTGCGTAGTGACCATAGTAGCAAATGCTTTCGAGATGGTCACTACCACATGATGTCACGAGAAAGAAAAATTATGTAATAAACAGCAAGCAAAGTTGAAAGAGATGCCTTCGAGTTGCATTTGCATAACCTACAAATTCTTAAATAACCTACCAGCCCCTTAGGGATTCACGCCTAAAACACTTCTATGCATGAACAATGCATACTGAACATACTCCAGTGTAATTCGCGAAAAAGTAACAAAGTATATCAGCTAACAGTGCAAGCACGCTTTGCGTGCCTATCTTGGCAAATAAACAAATTGAAATCAGGCAAGGTGTCTCCCAGACACCTGGGCCTTGGCCCCATAAAAAGCTGACACAACTGGAAATGTTAGGCATGTGAGGATTTAAAACATCGCAGTAAATTTTAAATTTCCCGAAGACAGTTGTACAGATTTACTTTGAGATTCTTAGTGATACGACAAGGGATGGCAAGAGTCGACATTGAAAACTATTGAACCAATTTCATTTCACAGACCTTTTTTCGTTTGTTCTAACAAAGTAACATTCCATACCTACGTGATGTGAAGTGAACCAACATCTTCATCGATGTACTTCTCTTTGCGGATTGGTATAAGTTGTTCGTATCTCTCTATTCATACTGGCATTTCTCATATTCATACTGGCATGAATTTTTGGATATAGTCTTTTTCTATAAAACTGTTAATAACTTAGTTTCCATAGATAGTGAAGCTCTGCCTGTATCTAAACAATTAATGCGATCTACTAGGTCTTCGAGCAGTAATGCTATTACTTACATCTCTAAGCGAGGTCGAACTGTTACTTATCAACGCTCATTTTTCATACGCGCATACCTGCTGAGTTACGCATAAGTCATATCTCTTTATCCCCTTTCAAGCGTTCACTACTTCAGTATTACAATAAGGCGCTGGATCTGTACGACGTTGAAGACATCAGAACCTGGAGAACAATCTGTCCCAGGTGCAACATAGCGAGGTCTCTACTGTGCCCGCCGACGTGCTGCTTCTAGCATTTTGAACTTCTGTTTGTTTAATTCCTTTTAATTGTCTTATTTATATATTAGTAGCTTTAGTCATTCTTATGTTTTAATTAATGAGGGATCCACTGTAATTGGTTATGCTGTAGTGGTCTCCCTGCCTAATAATTTTCTTTTTAATTCATGTACAAGATTGTAGTTAGGCGAAGTTAAATAAATAAATAAATAAATATTCATTGTTTTGCATCTTAGCTTCCGCATCGTTTCGCTACGCTTTCGCATTTATGCTGTTTAGCCGTAGCGTTTTTTATAGCAGCTATTTTGTCGAGAACAACTGAGAAAGTTTCGAAGTGCGCGCAGTAAAGAGATTGTAATAGCGAAGCGCGCGAAGTCTAAAAATAGAATGCAAATCACTGAATTCCCCGCGAGACTCAGTCGACATAAGCTTGTTCTGAGGGAAATACAGGGAATATAAGCGAAATTTTTGTTTCACAAGTTTTTTAGGAACACCGGCTTTTGCTCTTAAAGAAATCTTCAAAATCATCCACCATTCCAGTTTGTTTGTCTGAGTCTTGTCTGAGTCATGCACGTCACTCGCGCGCTTTCGCTATTGAAACGTCTGGACATTTGTTACGATTTTGGCACTTCCATCAACTTTCATCACTTATTGTTAAACGTTCTGAGCATGAGTAAAGAGTTACCAAGCTTGTTTAGCCAAGCACAAAAGGGAACTGAAAGTTTGGTTTGTCCACACGACATTTTACATACCGAGATGCATTTCAGAAGTAGCTAAGGGGGGTTTTATTGCCCTGCTGGCTTTCCTCCCTTCTGTTATTTCTTTATTTTTTTACCCAAAATAAGGGAAGAAGCCTGCCCCCCCCCCCCCCCCCACCTACGTTCCGCCACTGAAGATCGAACTTGTGAACAAATCGTCAATGGTACGTAGAAACTTGATTACATCGGGATAGGCATACATAGATTGAAGTACTTTTCTCCACATTCTTTGTTCAAAAGTGTTTAATGTTCTACTTTACAATGTTTATTCAAGCACTGAACTATACAGTTGTTTATTCAGTTGTATTACTGTGATAACCCAAGTTCAATATCAGAGTCAACCCTATATATAAGTGCTTCAATGAGCTGTCAGCTGCTTTTAAAAATTCTATAATTTATAGATGAAACTTTAATCCTATATTTGACCATTCAAATAAAAGCTATCGAACAATACTTTTAAGCTGAAATAATTTGTTATCTTCCGTAAAAAGCACGGGTTTGATAGAGACAATATCTACAATCAAAGTTTAACAAAAGAAAATGGCAACCGCTTGACATGTACAATTCAAGACGAAGACCAGGCAGCCAGCGAGTATTTGAGAATCAAGGTCCAGTTTAACCCAACTGTCAATATTGACTTAAAGAAAACGCACTTCTCAGTTTCCCAAGTATGATCATGTTATAACATATATGGACTGTCAAGGCAGCTCTTCCAGCGAACACTCCACCATCCGCATGCTCAGTGTTTTGGTCCTCACTAGGTAACCTCCCTCTTGTTGACCAGCACTTCGTCTCCACGACTGAAACAAAATTGAACTTGAATCAATAGCCCATTTCACGGTTAATTTTTCTCATTTGCATTACAATGTAATCCAACGTGGATGCGAGGCAATTTCGGGCTAAAACTGCGAAATAGCCCGAAATTGCCTCACATACATGCTAGAATTTATTGTAATGCAAATGAGAAATGCTAACCGTGAAAAGGGCTATTGACGATCCTCGATGCTTGTAAATTATGTTTACTAGGTATTATACACAGTGAAAGCTGAAACATATGGGCACGAGAAATTTTTGCCATTGTCTCGTGTATTTTTTAGCTGAACAGCAAACAAGAACTAAAACGACAAATGAGAACTGATATTTCGTGATAGAGCATTTGAGCAACTACTACAAGAATGCCAACAAAATCCCCACTAACAGCATTTCAAGCTCAAACGTGGCTCTACAGGGAGTCGTGCTTTCTTCGATTCTTCTTTAATTCCGTAACACTGCATTGTGAAATAAATCACGTAGTAAATTGGCCACATATTTTTTTGACTTGTACAATTATTAATGGTGCAAAGTTATTGACTCAATCAAAGGCACCACTATTCAGGTCACACGTATGCGCTACAAACCCCAACACACAACACGCATCTGTCTTAAAGTATGTATCTACCAGACTTATTTCCACCCTGCGAGCAGAACCTCTCTGTGCTTTATCTTGCAAAGCATATGTGACTATTTCAGGCCAGAGAGACAAATCAAATAGGCTGTTTCCGAATTACCTCAGGCCTCTTTTTCGAAGCGAGTCATGGTGCTCATCCTTTCATATGCAAATCAATTTTCATTCACATGAAAATGAATTTAATTTGCGTGCGAATGAAAATTGATTTGCTTATGAAAGGATGAGCACAAAGACTCGCTTCGAAAATTAAAGAGGCCTGAGGTAATTCGGAAATGGCCTATTCTTGACAGTATGCCTAAAAACTCGCTTTTGCTCTAACGATGCTTTCAATGAATGTATTTCAAGGATATGTTATGACCTATGCAACCTTAGTTTAACTGTAGACCAATAATCCCTAAACTAATCCGAAACTGATTTTAAATTATCAAGCAAATGACAGCCAGTTTTTTTAGTTTAAAAGCTTTTTAGGCTCCTTAATTTCGTTAACGTTTTAGATGGCAAGATAAGGAAAGTTAAGCTTACCTGATAAAAATACCCACTATGCCAAGCTCAGGAATGACGTCAGTAGGACGTATACTTGTCGACTCCTGACGAACGATAAAGTTCTGGTAATCTGAGGTGAGATACGATCCATGAGTATATACTGAGTCCTGTTTTCAGAGTTGTTTAGTAACGTACGACGGATGTCTTCACCGTAGATGTTATTGCCTGCGGTGGCCAAATAATTAGAAAAAAAGAAATGTCAAGGTAGCCATTTGAATATTGCGAAATGTGACTCAACTACTTCTTTCGCTTACATTCTTACTCGTCCAAAGTACAATGCTTGTGATGTATAATGTAGTTTACTTTTGCTAGTAGTAGTAGTAGCAGTAGTAGTAGTAGTAGTAGTAGTAGTAGTAGTAGTAGTAGTAGTAGTAGTAGTAGTAGTAGTAGTAGTAGTAGTCGTAGTAGTAGCAGTAACAGTAGCAGTAGCAGTGGCAGTGGTAGTGGCAGTGGCAGTGGCAGTGGCAGTGGCAGTGGCAGTGGCAGTGGCAGTGGCAGTGGCAGTGGCAGTGGCAGTGGCAGTGGCAGTGGCAGTGGCAGTGGCAGTGGCAGTGGCAGTGGCAGTGGCAGTGGCAGTGGCAGTGGCAGTGGCAGTGGCAGTGGCAGTGGCAGTGGCAGTGGCAGTGGCAGTGGCAGTGGCAGTGGCAGTGGCAGTGGCAGTGGCAGTGGCAGTGGCAGTGGCAGTGGCAGTGGCAGTGGCAGTGGCAGTGGCAGCAGCAGCAGCAGCAGTAGTAGTAGTAGTAGTAGTAGTAGTAGCTGGTATATCTCAGGTATCAAGAATGCAGAAACAAGCCGTCTAAATCGTTAAGTGGAGTCGAGCGCTGTCAATCATGGCCGTCATCGTCATTATCATTTTTATTTGCCATAATAAAAACTAATTATTTTAAAGTAATTACAACAATTTTTATAGGGCGAAGGCACCTCTAAAGCCATCATTGTCTCATTTTGTCTTGTTTTATCTGGCCTATCTGATCACAGGCTCCCTGTTGTTTTGCTTCAACACTATTGGCAAGCCTAATAATAATAATAAGTTAAAAACCTATATAGCGCATGCTTCATGACAGAATGATCGCATGCTTTTAACTTTGGTATGTTTTTATTTTAGCAATAAAAGATCTTTAAGTCAAATCACAGTAGCGCACTGCTCATGTTATAAGTGTAAAACCAATCCGGGCCACTGCAGATTTTACTTTCATGTTTCTGCGTGTGCCTTTCTGATTGACTTCTCAACAAAACTCGGAAATCCCACGCAATCTCAGCGCTATCATGGTTTGCAAATAATAATCTTTCGCAAACTTTCATCTATTTCTAAGTGAAAATCTACTAATTTTAACCAGGTTATCTAAAAAGTTAGTAAATTGAATCTGTTTCGGTATGAATTGCCAATTTTCACTGGGTTTATCCACAGAACCGTCGATCACCTAATGTTACTCATTTTTGCCGGTTTTCATACCTCCTCCTTCCCTCTGAGGTTTAAGAACACATTTCTCTACCATCTGAAGACAGCACTCCATATTATGATCACCTCTGGGTCCCTAAAATTACAACAAAAATTTTACGCTACGCAAACGAATTCAGAGCCCTGTTGACTACTTTCCTTTAGACTCCAAGAGGAACTGGAATGTCGGGAAGAGATAGTTTTGATGAAAAAGCCCTTTTCATTAAAGACCTTAAATAACACATTATTTCCAAAGTTACTTATCACAGACTTCTAATCATGATAATCAGAATGTATGATTATACATTACCGGGTCTAGAGTATACAATCCAGTGAAAGTTTTCCTCACTCTGTCTACTGACTCACTGTCGGGTAGGAACCTGGAAGATGAAATTTTATGGTCTGCTTAAAGAGTATGGCACAGTGCTAACCTGAATGCGATCACACTAAAAAATACTCTTACTACTGATTCAGTGTGCAGCGCGTTCGCCAGAGTGTTAAAGTCGGGTATCAGAGTGTTCACTCTAACTCTAATTCGCTTCGTAAATTTTTTTGTCGACAACATTAGTAAAAAACACGAATAATCCTTACCCGTTGAGTTCCCCTCATAATATGCGAGGCATTTTACCTGGCTGTTGTTAGGTAAGCAATGTCTACGCTGGTTTCAGCATGTCTTAATTATAAGGAGACCAGATTAGGCTTTTGTACATTATGCTAGCATTTTTTCGAGCATTCTAGTGCGGGAAAAGCATTGAGCATTATTCGAGCATTTTAGTGGCATTTCCCGGGAAAATTAATATTTTTCAACGGAATATAGAAGTAAAAATTATTTTTAAGAGAAAATGAAGACTTAACTGAACCTCTTCATTTCATTATCACTGACCAACAGATCATTTAGAGAATTATCATCTGGTGTATGCATTAAAACTTTTACATACGTTTTTGTTAACTTGCCATACTAAGCATACGTTTTTGTTAAGCACTCTGAACCCAGTGTCAGTTGTATTGAGGGAACCGACCGAGCATTTAGGTGGAAAAAATGGAGCAATAAAGTGTAGCATTTAAGTGAGGAAATAAAAGCATAATGTACAAAAGCCTAGACCAAATTAGTAAGCTAGCGTTTATATAGGGAGTGAGAGAAGGAAGGTGTGTGTGAGTGTAGTGTTTCGTCCGCTTGTGTATAGAGGTTCGTAGCCTACCTTTCTAAGACCCCAGGGTCGCTTAGCACTTGCTGTATCTTCTTGGTTCCCATCAACTGATGCGCCACTGTAGGGCATTTAATGCAACGAGACATCTCTAATGTTAAGCGAGCTGACCATTCCTGAAACGCCAATATGTCGTTAAACTATTGCCTCGCACAATTAGACAGATATCTCTAGCTCACAATATAATTGCTTGATAGAATGAGGTAAGTATTTTTACGCTTTTAATACTCATAACACGCAAAAAAAGAACTTGGCCAATATCCAGCCATCTTGACCTCTTACTTGGTCAATAACCCATACGTAATCAACTTACGTTTTCTGTGGGGTAGTCTTTGGGTGTGTAGCCTGCTCTGAAATAAGCTACAGCAACTTCAATTCCATTCCTGTTCACCAAGAACAGAACAGATAATTATCACTTCAACAGATCCTCTCGACATTATACCGTAATGATTGTGTTAGTTTTTG
Organism: Platygyra sinensis; assembly: GCA_019787425.1. Lineage (NCBI taxonomy): Eukaryota > Metazoa > Cnidaria > Anthozoa > Scleractinia > Merulinidae > Platygyra > Platygyra sinensis. Next base: position 55,478 of record JAHPZR010056159.1, on the reverse strand, counting down.
ACAAAGTCTATTTAAGTCTCGTAATAAAACAGCAGTGATAAATAGCTGAAAGCTGTTGACTCACAGCAGACCGTTATCGTGTTCTGTTCTGTTGTAAATCCACGAGATTGGCCCAGTCATCGGCGACTATTGAAACAATAGAGTGTTTATAAACGGAGGAACTATCGGCTGGTAGTTGCCCCGCATAAATTTGATGTTCTTAAAACATATATTTGCTCGGGAAACGAAGCTTCGAGGGCAAACATGCTAGTTTTAAAAACATAAAATTTCCAAGGGGCAACTATCAGACCGATAGCTCCGAGACATGAACACTCTATCACGCTTCACACACGAGTACTATCCATCCGGGTATTTTCCTCGGGCGGACACTATGGGCTGATAGTGTCTCTCCGCTGACGATCACTATCGCGTCACGTGATCAATTTAAACCAACAAGAATCGGAGAAAATTTAGCGGTGAACTATAATCACTGATTGACCGCAATTGTGAGTGCATTGGCTTTAAAAGGAAAAAAATTAAGAAAGAAACTTACACAAAGAGAGATTTATCGTTGCCCATTTTACTGTCTTTAGAAATGTCGTTAAGGCTCCGCCTGATCACTTTTACACCATTGTTCCTGAATATACAGAGAAACGTACAAAGGTAACAGAAAAAAAGAAACTTATAGACAAGATAAGAATCCAATGATTAGAGGCTCATGTTCTCACCTGTGGGCATTGCAGGAACAAGAATTTAGGGAAACAAAAACCGTGACTCTATCAAAAGTTTTTGTGAGGATATATTATTCGATAAAACCGGGGAGATATTATATCTGACAATGGTTGGATTTGTTATTACATATAAAAGCAATTGTTAATCCTAATTTGAAACTGTGTTATTTAGTGAATAGAAGTGTTTACCTCTCGTGAATACGGTATTCCAGCAGCCTTTGGTCATAAACATTAACCTCGTCAGGCTGAACAACGAACATGATAACACCACTAAAAAGAAAATGTTTACAACACCGTTAGCCACTCACACTAAACAAACAAACAAATAAACAAACAAAGAAAGAAAGAAGCAAACAAACAAGTGAACAATAACAAACTGCATTAACCTGTCTGATCCATATAGTTCCCACGCCCTAATGAGAGCATCAGCTGCTTCATCTAATGCGGGATTTGGAGGCACCTTGACAAAGCACACATTACAAACCGTTAACTTATATAAGATACTTAACCCAGTGCACGAGAGTGGGAGAGTCTTGGGTGATACTCTTAGCACCGGGGCTGATAAACTAAAGAGAACTGCAGGGAACCTAAGAATCATTAAAACTTACACGTGCGTTTTGACGCCTTTTTCTCGCAAGGAATGTGATCGACATAAAAATAAAAATACTCACTGTACCTTGTTCTCTCGTCCCATTGAATGTAAAAGATATCTGGAATGTGAAGGACGAAAAATGTGTCAAGAGTAAAGCATTTCTAACCCAATATAAACCAAGTAAGTTAGAAAGAATAAAATTTAAACGTTTAAAATCATGTATTAAGGACGGTGCCTAATAAATACAAAGGTTTTTGCGCCAAGTTAGGACCACGCGGAAAAAGTAGATATTTGCAAGGGCTATTGGAATCCACAAAGAAAAATAGGGGTAGCCACGCATTTTTTCGAGATAATTAGCCTTGAATCTCAACAAAAATGCTGACATCAGCATTTTTCTGAAAAAAGTGGGAAACGATATTTTTTCACAGATTTCCTTAGAATTCGCCTTTTCATACAGAAAGGCAAACACATTTAAAAAGATCTTTAAACTACATGGCAAATGGTAGCATTAAAATCATTTTTGTTACGTTTTTGGTAACAAAATCGTTGCAAAATCGCTTTTAATGTCTCTGACAGCCTTCCTCTGGTTCAGCTAAAATACAGTCTAAATACCTTTTGCTCACGACCAGAAACTAATCACATGTTGAATAGGCTTGCCGCTTCCATTTCGCAACAAAAAATTTAGGGGTAACCACGCGTTTTTTAAAGTTATTGATCTTTTTTGAAAACTTTTACGGTGCCCGTTACATTTTTTCCTGTCACCTCCCCAGTAAGTAAGACATTTGCGTGTCTGCGCGCGCACTACGCCATCTGCAGGTACATGTTTGCAGTTGGATTTCAGTGTAATTTTCGAAAGATAACAGCTAGATTTTCAGCTGGAAGACGTTAACAATTAGTGGCTAGCGATATGCTGCTATTCTGGTCCCCCTGGTTTAAGTACAGGTTCATTAAAAATTGATTTGGTCACCATAGGAAAATTTTGCTTTAATTTTAGTCGTGTGCTTGGTGGCGTAGTTGATTGCGTCAATGTCAACCCCAGCGCGCGCGCGCTTAAACCATGGCTTGCGTGATGCGCAGAACGTGTGCGCACTAACAAAAGTAGGCACCGTCCTTAAGTCTTCATGCATGGTTACAATCTGTAAACAAGGTCTAGGCCGGGTTAGGGATTTAAGAAAATAACTTTGATTGGCTGACAGTTTACACATGAATTACCTGTGCATGTCGGGAACAAGACAGGAAAACGAGATTCCGCCAAGAGCTATAGTGTTCATTTCAACTTGTTTGATGCTGCTATAGCTGCAACATTGATCTTGTAACTCGGATGTGGCTTCAATCAAGTAGTCAGACCGGAAAATTCCTAGTGAGATTGACTGAAAGAAAAAAATAAAACAACACATCGTTTTTTTTGGGCGACTGAAAACCTCAGCCCAGTAAACAGCTAGAAACACGCCAAATGATCTAAATCGTCTCACGGTAGGAAAGAAAGAAATATTTGCAAATCGGAAAAGGTGAACGTCTCGCAAAATTCGACATAAGATATCAACAGATTCGAAAACTTAAAAAAAAATTTGCATGCCAAAATGATTCAACTTAAACCCTAAATTATGAGGTGAACTTTAGTATAAATGACGTCAGATGGGTTCCTGATGACGTCAAGATAACTGCTAACATGCAGT
>JAHPZR010056159.1:27500-47500 GCA_019787425.1 Platygyra sinensis | reverse complement strand
GAGCAGATATTATATTTGGAAGTGTAAGCTGAGAGATGAAATTCTCAACCTTTCACAATATTTGCGCCTTTTGAAAAAAGCTTATGAAATCGAAACAAACGGACTCAACCTCCAGCCTGAAAAATGGAAACCTCTCCTTGGCCACCTTTAAGGAGTTAAGAGCCCAAAAATTTGCAAAACTCAATATTACCGACACAGTGACCTATCTATGGAGTAAGCTGGCCCTTTATTTTATTTTATGTTTTATTTTTTTCTCTCTCTCTTTTGATGTATTATAAGTAATTTCGCAGTGCAAGATTTGTAAGTTGGGTAAGTAATTTAAATATTGTAAGTAGTGTAAGTATTAGTATTGTTAGTAGAGCAAGTAGGTGTAATGCAAGTAAGTAATGCAAGTAGTATAAGCGTTAGTATTGTAAGTGGCGTAAGTAACAAGTATTGTAAGTAATGTAAATAACTGCATGAACAGTGTTAGTAGTGTAACTACCAGTGTGACGTCACGTCATACACCGGTGATTTTCGATATGGCGGCCTATTTAGCTTGGTTCGTTAACTGAAAGATTTGTGGAAATTTCTAACTTTTTGATGATTCGATTACTTTGTTCAATGTTACCCAGGATTCAAAATATATGAAAGACTTCTTTGCAGTAATTTTCGGTAGGATAAGTTATTCGAAAGCCTCATATTTTGAGTAGAAACATACTAACAAGTAGCCGAGGCGTCGACAAAGTTTAATGGATTGAATACGTTTTCCCGGAGCCCCCGCAGAAATGCGGAGATGTCCTAATCCCAGAATAGGAGGTTTGGTACATGATATATTAAGTTTGCTCTGTGCTGAGAATTAAGCCTTCAGTGCTTATGGTTCGTCTCAACAATCCCTTCAAAGTTAATGGAATTTGGAGAAGAAGGGCTGAACCTCAGAATACGCGGCCACGATTGCGTGACATTGAATGCTTACTCACGTAGTCCCACAGTAAATAAATATTTGCATATGGAAACAAAAGAGAAAACTTAATGTATACACGAAACAAGCGTGCTACACATGAATATGCCTCGTTCTAAAATCCATCAGCCGAAACAAGCGCGCTACACATGAAAATACTTCGTTCTATAATCCATGAGCCGAAACCCGGAGTTTTAATATTCATTTTTTCCACTGCGGGAATGCAGGAGCAATAGTTTTACTCGTCCTACTTTCATAGCAATAGTTTTACTCGCCTTACGTTCATCAACCCATAAAATACAACACCACTGGGGGACGAGGGGAGCAAGCGTTTAATGTCACGCAATCGTAAACACAGACACTATTGACCTTTCACCAATCCAACAAAGTACAACACGCGAGAGTACACCCTCGCACTCAAAAGGATTGTTGAGCAAAATAACTCATCACATTGAGAAAAACTAACAATGGCTAGAAAGTTATGTCAAAAAGGAACAAAACCTCCTATAATGAGGTACCTCTGTTGAAAACTTGAAGAGAAAACGGCGGGCGTTTTGGGTGGCCTTTACTTGACCGGAAGTCAAGATGGGGGTAACCCCACTTGACCCGATTTGTTTTCAATAAAATTTGGAACCAAAACGCACACAAAATAACAAACAGTTGTACTCACAGACATCCACTACAAAGATTGCACACTTGTGCCAAATAAGTGAATAATAGAGCAATAATAGCTTGTATTATCCTTTTATTTGTTTGAATTCAATGGAGTCCCGAAGCCAAATCTGGGCAAGCCGAGCGAAGCTTCGACTTGTTGCTATGTGACGTCACACTGGCAGTGATGAGTCGGTCTCTGACAGATACTCGAAAACAATAGAGTCACCCCCTCCCTCCTGGGTGTACAGCTGACCGTCAATTCCAAGCCCGCTCACTCCCCGTGGAGACTTTCGTTGGGCATACGCTGATAACGTAAGCGTGAACTCTCAGTGTAATTTTTGCCGTTATCCCGGCAGACATTTTTGATCTGTCACTTCACACCACGAGAACTTTGTGCCAAGACACAGATGCCTTACATTCTCACTTATGCACGAGTTGCAGTAGCTAGTGGAAGCAAGCAATAAGGAACAAGAGAAAGTACACGGTTCACTTTACAAAGAACCGGACTGCCGAGAATTTGGAATAGTCCTTATTACGGTTTTCTGTGCCATCTTGACGGATAGGCATACAAAGCGGTCAGAAATTACAGTGTTTGTATGGGAATCCGATGGCAAACAACTTTTTCCAAAATTGAATTTTACGCAATTTATGAATCGCAATGATAAAATATTGAGCAGAAGATTGTATTCACCAAGTTTGAAGGATGTAGCTTGGCTAGAACGCATTCAATTAATTGTTTTAATTTTCCAAACATTTGTCTGTAAATTTGGTAGGGTAGAAGGGGCGGCGCGGGAAAAAAATTAAAGAAAATTAAAGAAAAATAAGAAAAATTAACTGAGTGTCTTTTATCCAACCTACAAACGTGTTTTTTTGGTAAAAATTTATTTCCTTGCTACTTTTAGCATGTTATTAGTGTATGCTTGTAAAACAAAAAAATAGTCATGTTAGCTGCTAAGTCAGTCACTAGTTACGCTGCCTGAGGTACTTCAGTCAATGATTTATTGAAAAGATAAAAAGAATAAATTCTTATTGACAGAAAAGAATTATAGGTTCTTGGTTTTTTAACCACTTGTAAATGGTCCAGATTGTCTTTTAACAGCACTGGACTTTTATTGTATTATCACAAGTATTATTCATCAATGTTTAAAATGACAAGTTTCCGTGCAAATACATGTTAAATTCCAAATACATGGAACTTTTCCCCTTATTTGTAAGAAGGACTTAAACTTTTTCTCAGTTAATATATAATAATTAGGATTTATGTTTGTGGCAGATTCTGAACTGCAGTTGTTTCAAACTGGGAATAGTGTCTAAAAATGTTACCATTGCTTGGTTTCTCATCGCGGCCTTATGCGCGACAGAGCGCGAAGAAGATAGGTGAGGTGGTTGGTTTCTCATCATCATTTTTTAACAGATAGAATTTGTTGTTAATTAGGGAGAAGTATTTAAAAAATTAATGATCATGATAGTTATTGTTCGTTTCAGTGTACTAAAATGTGAATTTTCAATTCTGAAAAAAGTCCTTTTTTAAATAATCACATTGTTGTGCACATTGAACATCCTTACCTGCAATGTTTCTATCGTTCAATAAAAGGTTTTAGATGTAGAAGTTAACTCGGCTTGGTTGTTCTATTTACCTACTATAACAAATAAAGCATGTCTACATGTACGTATGTTTATGCCACATTGGTTATCAATGGTGTTCGAAGGAAATTTAGAGAAAAATGCATCACATGAAGAATACCTTTTCAGGAGACATGATGCCTTCCCACGCTTTGGGAATTTTATATTATTAGACTACCTTTCGTTTTGTGAAACATCCGATAGGGGAATCCCGAGTACAGTTCACGTACCGTGAAATATCCGATAGGGGAATCCCAAATGACACTTCGCCAGTACCGTGGAATATCCGATAGGGGAATTCCAAATGGCACATCGTGTACCGTGGAATATCCGATCGGGGAATCCCGAGTGACACTTCACGTACCATAGAATATCCGAAAGGGGAATCTCAAGTGACACTTAACGTACCATGAAATATCCGATATTAGTATATACTAAAACAGTGGATAGTGTTAAACGCGCGCGCTGATTGGCTCGTCAAACTCCGGATATCCTGTGCTATTTACCTCCGAGCAACTCAAGAGAAAATGGCGTCCCGGTTTGCAGCCATGACAAGTGAAGAAATCATCCAAATTAATTTTTGTGGTGTATATTATCTCACTGTTTTAGTATATACTAAAACAACTATTCACCTCAGTGTCGGTGGCTAGCGTTGGAAATTTACCTCGCCGCTTCGCGGCTCGGTAAATATCCACCACTAGCGCTAGCCACCTCCACTTCGGTGAATAGTTTTTAATTAACACGTCACGTACCGTGGAATTTCGGATACCGGACTCCCGTTATACTTGTAGTACCGTGGAACTTCCATCAACTTGTTCGGTTGTGCTAACCTGCGGTACGCTGTTGTTCGTAGCAAATCGAGACGAATAAGACAATTTCCGGATTTTCTTTATTACGAAAAAAGTCCGAATCGGGAAAAATACGGTCCCTGACACGCGGCGGACACGTCGCGTTTCATGGAACATGATACTCCCGGATTTGCCCGTATTCTCAAAGAATACGGGTCCGTATCGTGGGATTCCCGGGCCACGACACGTCCTTTTTCACGCAGTGTTGATTATGAATTCCTGAAAATATTATAGGAAATCTGAGATACAGAAACGCCGTTAAGTTTCAAGGCTTTGCGTACAGTCGGATGGATTCCTAAACGCAAAACTGATTTCTTTGTGAATACAAAAACTAGTTGGTGTACAGTTGACTGTCAATTCCAAGCCCACTCATTCGCCGTCCAGACATTCATTAGGGAGTTTTAGCAATGAAGAACGCGACGGCAGGCACGAAGGCTTGCAAAAAAAGTATTTATATTTTACTTTGAAATGTCGCAGCTGTTTAAATCTATTCAGTAGGTCTGTCGGTCTAAAAACTTGCTCAGGCTAAACATGCACCGACAGCGTTTAATTCGAAAAGAAGATACGAAAAATTAGCCATTGCGGTTCGCGTTCTCCAAAATACGTAGCACTTGGACATTTCATGTTGTTAATTTGTAGAGGACGGCAAAGAAATGTACCAAGATTCAAAACGCACGTGCACAGCTATTGTTCTGCTCATTAAACCTTTTGTTTGGTGACGTTCTCGTTGCCGTCGCCGTCGTGGTTTGCTAAAACTCCCTAAATATGCATTCGCGCGAAGGAGAGGCCGAAAATTCCATACTGATGACGTAAGCTTGAACTTTGTAATTTTGGACAAATATCATTTGCGGTTGTAGCTAATAGAACTCAGACATTTTTGATCCCTCACTTCACACCACGAGAACTTTGTGCCAAGCCACAGAAGCAGTTGCGTTGGCAACATCAGGCATACTAGGAATATTTACCTACACTTTGTCTCAATACTTCATTAATGGGGCGTATGTATTTGTATTCATTCGAGTCATACGACCGCGTCTTCGCCCACTGACTAAATTCGATTAGTATTTTCAAGTACTGGCTTGTCATGTTTTGTATTTACATTATACTAGCTTATGACAGGATTGTTGTAAACTTTATGCTGTACCCACGTCTTCAGTGCACTTTATCGGCGATTTGCAGCCTCAAATATCAGTCTCCAGAGACGATGAGAATGGAAAAGAAAACTAATTTATCAGCAAAGCCGTTTTAAGTAAAAAAAAATCATCGTGGCGTAAATTAGACGAGATCTTTCGTCGCCGAAAGGGAAGCCGGTCCTGTATTCTGTAGTTTAGCCTCGGTTTTAAAGCCTGTTAAATATCCACTTTAAGTGTATCGGTAGATATGCCTGAATTGACTAAGAAAAAAATCTTATACACAATAAATTTCTGGTTTATTTCTTCTTCAAGTGACTAGATGTACCTTGGGGTGAAAGTCGCGCCAAATGTCTGTCAGATCCATATTTGCTTTGATCTTTTTAATTTCTTCCAGTGGTTTAAAATGAGTGGCATGTTTTGTACCAGGTTGAAGTCTCCTCCTGGTGGTTAAGGCCGAGTTCAGACTGACGACATAACGATATGAACTTCGACACAAAGACATTTAGCAGAGGTCGCTTTTGTTTATGCTGTGATAAGGTCAGGATGTTTACACAGCAAACATGACGACATAACGTCCTTTTTGTGTCGTCATGTCTCTACTGTGAACTAGGCTAAGTGTTCAGTCATAGAACCTAGTGTCAAATTGTTGGCCCTCACTTCTGATGGCGGATCACGAATCGCGTCCTTGGACGTTCTAAATGAAGAAAGATCTGAACTGGTTCAATGTCAACTCGTTATTCAACTCAGTCTATTATTCAACTCACCAACACTCCCGCCGTCTTCAGAAAATGCCCAGCTCCAAGCGTTTTGTCGTTGCAACTGTTCGTTTGCAGATTACCAACTGAAATTATACATCCCCTTTTAGCAGCTATATTATTATAATAAGCACCTTTATATAACAGGTGGCATTATTCCCGCATTTTGATTGGTTCTTAACTATTATCTTTTTGAGAACTTTTCCCTGCATTTTTTATAGTTTTGTTGTTGCCGTACGTCTGTTAAAAGCGGTAAGAACATCAGTGACTCACTCGCCTAACGGCTCGTGTGCCACATTTTTGTTCTTACCACATTTTGACGTCTGTGGAGGCGCGGTAGCCTGACGGTTAGTGCGCACGCCTCCGGATTGAGTGGTCCGGTTTTGAGCTTTGGCTGGGGACAGTGTTGTGTTCTTGGACAAGACACTTAACTCTTGCAGTACCTCTCTCCACCTAGACGTATAAAAGGGTACCGGCAAATTTAATGCTGGGGTAACCCTACGATGGGCTGGGGTAACCCTACGATGGACTGACTACGGGCGAGTAGATATACTCCCAGTCGTTTATTCCACAAAAACCAGAGTTAAGCGCCAGCCTGATAGGCCACTTTGCTTGTATGCAGACTTTTTTTTACCCTTTTAGACGCAACGCAACGCGACATGGATTGGAATCTACTGAACATCAGTGTCACAATCGGCTGTTGCCTCGTGTGCAGCTTTTTACTTCTTTTTACTTCTTGCCACATTTTCGAACAGACCCACGGCAAAATGGAATCTATTTGTCAAGTGGACAATACGCCGATTACTAGGCTTCACGCTATAAGTACACTTGGAATCTACTTTGAGTGTGAAGGGGTGAATTGTACTTACTTGGACTTTACTTAGTGACCATGGAAACGTTCGTAGATCAAAGAAGCCGAAGTGCTCCGTCAAGTATGGTCTGCACCACACTTGAAAACGCACTTGACCAATAGGAAATGGATCAAGCCAACGGAAAGCGATGCGCAAACGAACCGATAAACGGCTTGGTTGAATTTCATTTACATATAGAGCCTAAACCATCGCTTTTCATATCATCTCCGACACCAATTGCTCTTCTGTAATTTAAAACCAGCTGCTGCCTGTTCAAAGTTTCAACCAGGTCAGTTCTTTGCATGCTAAAAACTCTGTTGAACATTGGACGCACACGGAAATGCATTTTCTAGGTTAGCTAAATCCTAACAGGAATTTCTTTGCCAGAAACCGCGTTGTTGAGCCATTCTAGAGAAATACAGAAGACTTAGTTTGTTCCTTTGCTCTTTAGCAACAAAGCAACTATATGCATGTCTTCATGATTTGACTCCCGAACAATCGCAGTTGTGATATGAATGATTTTTACTGCCAAACTACTTCAAGTAATATACTTTGTTATCAGGTGTGAACTGAGCTAAGTTTCTAAAGTGCAACTTTAGATTTTGAAGAGCACTTGAGTCAAGTGCTTACTTGAAACTAACATGGCATCGTACTTGGGTGAATTTAAAAGATATTTTTAATAACACCATTATTGTGTAACTTCAGATAGGAAATATGTGTCGGTCGAGTTAAAAAAATTGACTGAAGAGCATTTAATAAAATTCTTTTCCTTTCCTATTTCAGTTACAATAACGTTTTTCAATTTGATACCCCAAGAAAATGTTTTCACAATCACTCAGTCAAATACAGTTTTTTGAGAGAGGAGAGGGTGGAGGTATTCTTTGACATGGTACTTAGTATGTGCGTAAGTGGGGTTTTATACCGAACTCTGCTGAAAACCGTGAATTTTTAAGGCTTTTAGTTTTTCTACAATACTCTTGAGACAAGGCATCGGTAACTACGTGCTCTACTCTTTGCGATAACTGTGTGTTAACGTCCCCTGCAGCTAACAGTGTAACACTGAAGATGCAGGAGACGGGGACTGCGGTTCATGACCAGCCGATGCCAGGGTCTTTTCCCGCCCCTCCCAATCTACGAGGGGAAAACCCTGGGAATTATTCGAAGTTGATTTAAAAGCTGTTTATTTAAGCTAATCAGCCTGAAGTGTCAGCAAATCAATCAAAAATTTAAAATTATTGTAAAACAAAATCGTCTAATGAGAACATATCTAACTAGCGAATCATCTCTAATTCATCAACTATCACCTCATAGAAATCTCGAGCTCATAATCTAATTGTTTTAGTAGAATTCTTACTAAAGTTTAATTCAAATAACGGTTTCCAATTATTTCTCGACGTACTATTAAACTTTGGACCTTAAAAGATCGCCCGGATTGAGCTGCCAATTAAAATTAAAGTTGTGCACGCGCGCGCACCATTTTTTTCAATAATTTCAACTTTTTTTGAAGTCACGAAACCGTAAATGTCCTTCGTTTAGTCTTCCCAGGATTTTAATTATCCATTTTCATCAAAATTTTTCTCCAAAACTTTAGCAAAACGAAAAAACGTCGCCATTTCGTAGACGCGTTCCAGCCACTGCACACTAATGGCTGATAGTGTGCAATGGCTCAGCCAATCAGATTACAGCATTTGCATTAGTGTACTAGTAGAGTTCTACTAATAATCAATAATCATCTCTAATAATCAATAAATTCCTTGATAGTATCTATTTTTATTTCTTAGGAACATAAAAAAGGCCTCATCCTATTAAATTAACATTTTTTAATATTCTAAAATTAACGCGGAAGATAACCCGCCACATAAAAAATACACAGCGTGGAAAAGAGGAATAAAATCACTGATTGTTACTGCCGGTACCTCTAGCTTGGTGCTACACAACACATTCGTATTCATTTTGTTTGTGTATGAATTGTAACAAGATCGAGTAAATCCCTTACGTGGCAGCTTGATTACATTCAGCTGTGATTGGTATTATTTCTATTACGACATTTTCCCTTAAGATCTTTGTTCGCAAGTGTAATGCACTACTTTGTAATGTTCGTATCATTATAGCAAAGTTTACCGCTCACATAGAAATGTTCTGCTGAAATAAAGTTACATTACTGTCGTAACCCTTGCTCAACATTCAGAGTCAAACCCTAAGTTTGTCAATCAGCTATCGGATTCGTTTGCGTCTTAAATTTACAGATGAAACTTTATTCCTTGTTTGACCGTTCAAATAAAAGCTATCGAATAACACTTTCAAGCTGAAGTAATTTGTTATCTTATGTAAAAAGCATGGGTTTGATAACTACAAGCAAATTTGAACAAAAAACTACTCCTTTACTGTTTGGGACCAGACACTCGACGAGTATTAGAGAATCAAGGTCCAGTTTAACCCAACTGTTTCTGTTGACTTCACAAAGATAAACTCCTCAGTTTCCCAAGTACGTCCATGTTATACCATATATGGACTGTCAAAGGCAGCTCTTCCAGCAAACACTCCACCATCCGCGTGCTCAGTTGTTTTGGTCCTGACTAGGTAACCTCCCTCTTTATTGACCAGCACTTCATTTCCACGACTGAAACAAAATTTAACAAAATTTAACTTGAATTGTAATAAACTGTAATTTATGCGTATAAATTTAATTATAACACAGATAGGACCCTGCACGCGCTCTGATTGGTCAAAAACCTATGTTTTATCAGAGTATAAAACATAGAAAAAGCGTGTTTTATCTTTTTGCGCGCGTAAAATCCATATCATAAGGCAAATGAAGAAGCCTAAGCCGTGTATTACACTGTGATAAAACACTCCAGTCATTTGAGAACACTCGAGAAATATAGAAAACACTCGCCTGCGGCTCGTGCTTTCTATATTTCCCTCGTGTTCTCAAATGTCTGTCGTGTTTTATCACAGTGTAATACACGGCTTAGGCTTCTTTATTTGTTAAATAAACTACTTATTTGTTATTGCCTTCTCGTGTTTTGTTTTAAGCCGAGCGGCAAACAAGAAAGTGAAGCAACAAACCATACTCTCAAAACGTTGGACGAATTTCAGCGGTCTCAGTCTCATATTTTTAGAGGTTACACGCATCTCGCAGTCTCCATCTTTTTTTCATCAAATTGTCTTGGAGTGTCTTCAAGGGATGTAAATAGTTTTAAACGTAATGTTTTTAAGTTTTTAACATAGTTATTTACGTTAATTTTTTACTTATTTCAGTCATAAAGAAGATACAATAAAATTCATGTATAGTCTTCCGTTTAATCACCTAGGACAACAGACACACCATTTTCCAATACAAGATATTGAATTCATCATATTTTACCCAGAAGTTCGACACTTTTTAGAGATTCAATCAAGGAACTTGAGTGATAAATGCCACCTCTGAGACGACAGGCAAAAGTCAATTCAACCCATCTTTCATTACCTGTTCAGACACTCAGCTTTTTTAGTCTCTCTTTACTAATTTGTGGAACTTCAAAAACAGAGATACGATCAACTCGATAAAAGTGAAATAACATATGGTGTGACTGATAACTTCGCTCGTCATCTTGCAAATTGGAATAAACCTCTGCATGATTAAAGCCAATTATTATACTGCTTCAAGAAAAGAAGAATAGTCTTATCTAGATGGCTTCTTAGCGACTCTGACAAATAAATTTAAAATTGAGAAACATAATCTAAATCACAAATAAATATGAAATAAAACCACCTATTGTAGCTAACGTCCTACATGAACGTAATGTAAGATAGCAACAAATTGTAAATAATGTTAGTACTGTTAAATCGTAAGTTATGTTAGCAGTGTATGTACAGCAGGTAATATTTTTGTATGTAATTCGGGTAATATTATTGTTACAATAAAATGAACAAAAATCCCTTTGGTTTAAAAGGTTATTACCTGATAAAAATACCAACAATGCCAAGCTCAGGAATGACGTCAGCAGGACGTATACTTGTCGACTCCTGACGAACGATAAAGTTCTTGGTAATTTGAGGTGAGATACGATCCATGAGTATATACTGAGTCCTGTTTTCAGGGTCGTTAAGCAACGTGCGACGGATGTCTTCACCGTAGATGTTATTGCCTGTGGTAATCAAATAATTAGAAAAAGAAGAAGACATGTCAAGGTAATCATTTCATTGTTGTCACATGTGACGCAACTACTTCTTTCGCTTACATCTTTACACGTCTAAAGTACAATGATTTGCTGTGATATAACGTAGTTTATCTTTGCCTTGTAGTAGTACATTCAATTTAATATTGAAAGGAGGAGATCTCCAAAAATATCTCATTTTGTCCTGTTTTTATCTGATCAAAAGCCGCCTACTGTTTTACTTCGCAATTCAGCCACTGGCAACCTTCTAACTTTGGTTTGCCTTTTTTAGCAATACAATATTCTTATAAATCAAATCATAATACCGCACTGGATAGCGCACTGGTCTGGTTTTTACAACCACTGACCACCGACTGCACAGGTAAACTAGCTCCCCACAGCTTTTACAAAGGTTATGCCCACTTTCATATTTCTGTGTGTGCCTTTCTAACGAAACTCAGATATCCCTCGTAATCTCAGCGCTACAGTTTGCAAATGATAACCTTTCGTAACAGAAGACTCAAATGGAGCAGAGAACCTTGTCAGATCTGCTGAGGATCAAAGGAATGGACTGTGAAATGAAAGACTTTGAGGATCAATATCAGTATCTGGGCAACTGCGCACCTACCCCTTCCCTAACCCAACAGTAACACTAACTTATTAACTTATTATAACATGTTGGGTAAGGGGAGGGGTAGGTGCGCAGTTGCCCAGATACTGATATTGATCCTACTTTGACCCTAACCCAGCAATTGAAGCGTGGCTTCTTGCATTGGTGCCAAGACAAAAAGGCATGCAATGAAAAAAGGCCATGAGGCACCAGTGGTGCTCCCCACAGATGGCCCATCTGTTAGTGAGCCCTTCAAAGCACCTCCTCCCTTGCCTCATTTGCATGAGTTACCTCAACTAGACAGCAGCTCTGACAGCGATTCAGAGTAGTGATTTATACACTGTATATTAAAAGAATCAAGAAACAACACTGTAAATAAGTATACCATTGTATGCATTATGAGAACTTTATTGACACTTCAACTGCTAAAAATGTTATCACAGTTCCTAAGTAGAAAGGTTTATTCTTCAAATCCATTATCATGCATCAGAGCTTGGATTTAACTCTAAATCCAAGGACAACTAGACTTAGGGTTTGGATCAGTAAACCCAGAACCTCACTTGTCCATTGGACAAGTGGATATCAAACTTTTTTTCTTACCCTGGTAATTAACTTTCATCAATTTTTAAGTGATATATGGGACGAAAATCTACAAATTTTTAACCTAGTTATTTACTGGTCTATACACAGCGCGATTATCTGGTGTTTCTCATTATTGCTGGTTTTCATACCTCCTCCTTCCCTCTGAGGTTTAAGAACACATTTCTCTACCATCTGAAGACAGCACTCCATATTATGATCGCCTTTGGGTCCCTAAAATTACAGCATAATTTCATACTATGCAAACGAATTCAGGTCTAACGTGACAGAGAAACGAAATGAAACTGATGTGAAATGTATACGTAATTGGCCACTCCCCAGTGGGGCTTTTCAGGACCAATGTAAACAAATAATGATAAATAAACATTCAAATAAAGATAAGTAGGTTAACAATTCCAACTAGCGGGAGGCAGACCAGTTGGCTATTTACATGCGTAGTCGAGAAGCTGAACTCGGAGCTACCGAGAACAACATCAGCTAGCGGTCAGCACGAGATTTGAACTATCGACCTACGGACTTCAAATCCAGCGTTCTAACCAATCGGCCACGCTTCCTCCCCGAGTTATCTTCCACCAGTACTAGTTATTAACCAAGAAGAAATACAATAAGTACACTGAAAGCTGCCACTATAATATCATGTCATCAGAAAATAAACGTTACTAGCTACCTAGCGCTGCGAAGGACGTTTCCACTGATTCAGTTTGACGTAGGCATCATTCATGTGTTTTAACAATTGTTCGCTGCAAAAATGTGAGCGATTTTATGAAAATAAATCAACAAGCGATACAAAACAACAGATCTTTTTACGTATAATGTAACGTGTGAGGAAAGTGGAGAAAGTATTATTCAAAGACGCATCTTTGATCGACAATTTTACACTAACTATTTCCCAGCCCTCGCAAATATGTCCAACTGGAAAATACTGTTGTGTTGCAAGGGAGCGAGATTTTCTTGAATGAAAATTGGAAGCAATTTATGTTTGCTTCTCAGAAGCAAAATTTACTCCTGCCACAAGCTTTGTGCCGATGTGTGAACGAAAAGGGGGAAGGCTCACTGCCAGAGGGACATGTCACCACGTTTGCCAGGAACGTTAGACTCGAGACGAACTACCTTGTCTTATGATCAATACGTTTGTTTTGTGACACACAATCTCGGTTACATTTTAAGAAAAAGACTGTACAACGAGGAGGGAAAGGCTGCAAATTGAACGACCACATGCCTGTAGAGTTTTTTCTCTTGGGCGATTCTCCCGCTCTCAGTCTTCTCTAGTTTATCGGTCGTATTAAAAGTATTGTGTAAGACTATTTTCGTTTTGGCCAAACCTTAAGTGTGCAACTCTCGTGCACTGAGTTAAGTATGTTATGTAAGGTAACGATTTGTAATGTGTGCTTTGTCAAGGTGCCTCCAAATCCCGCATTAGATGAAGCAGCCGATGCTCTCATTAGGGCGTGGGAACTATATGGATCAGACAGGTTAAAGCAGTTTGTTATTTTTCACTTGTTTGTTTGTTTCTTCGTTTGTTTGTTTGTTTGTTTAGTGTGTGTAGCTAACGGCTTTGTTAACATTTTCTTTTTAGTGCTGTTATCATGTTCGTTGTTCAGCCTGGTGAGGTTAATGTTTATGATCAAAGGCTGCTCGAATACCGTATTCATAAGAGGTAACACTGCTGAACACAGCTGTTTATTCAATATTACAAGCAAACGATTAACAATTGCTTTTATAGCGGATCTCCACCGGCCCGAAGGGCCACCAAGCGGAGCACCATATTCATATAAAAAGGAAAAAGCAACCCAGCGGTATTGTTCGTGGGCGTGCGCGCACGACAACAGCGACGGCGACGGCGACGACCACGTCGGAGTGGCACAAGAAGGGGGTCCAGAGACATGCAGTTTATAGCATCCTTCTTTGATACTGGACATCCATGTTATGGTTAATTGACACTTGTAATAAAAACAAGGTATCTGCTGACCAGAATCACGTGACCACATCGCGGGCTCACCCTTTTTTTAAGTTGACAGCTGACGAAGTGCTGCTTTTTCGATTGGATCGCGGGCTCATGTCAGGTTAACTTGTTGTAATTAGGATTGGGTTGTTCGGAAGCTGGTTATTTAACGCTAACCCAGGATTAAAAGTTAACCGAAGTATAAATTTTTCTGCTATACAAATGTTTTTCACTGCTTTTGATTATAAAACGCAAATTAAAATTCTCGCTTATCCTGGATTAGCTTAATCGGGCCTTGAACAACCTGACCCAGGAGTTCCGCTTTTAGGCTTGGCTAAATTTTATCTCATATGAACAGTACACACTGATTTAAAGCCACGAAAAATTAAAACCATAGGAAAGTGATGTAAGAAGTTAAAATTTTGATCTCTATCCCATTTAGGAAAACGTATATAGATATGAATGGTTCTTGTTTACGCGCCGTTTAGATTCTGTTACCTTACTTGTTATTACTGTAATGATCCCGGGTTAACAACAAAAGATTTCTTGTCTCTGAGTTTCTTTTATCTTTTACCTTTGTAGGAATAATGGCGTAAAAGTGATCAGGCGGAGTCTTAACGACATTTTTAAAGACAGTAAAATGGGCAACGATAAATCCATCTTTATGTAAGTTTCTTTTCTATTTTTTTTTTCCTTTTTAGACCAACGCGCTCACAATCGTGGTCTATCAGCGATAAACAATTAGATTATGAGCTCAATATTTCTATCGCGTGATAATTGACGAGGGCGCAGCCCAAGTCAACTATCACGCATAAAAATCGAGAGCGGAAAATCTAATTGTTTTAGTGTCAATCTACTAGTCGTTCCTGAAAGCTTTATCTAAATCCCCCTCACAGAAACTTCAAAAACGCGAAGAAGCGGCCATCATTTTGTGAACAAGGGTACACTGCTACGCTACTCACTACCTATCACAGAATAGATAGTGACTAACGTAGCCAATCAGAGAACGGCATTTGTGATTGAACGCGAGTAGATTTATATTAATAGTCGCCGATGACTGAGACAATCAGATTCATGGATTTACAACAGAACGGGACACGATAACGGACTACTGTGAGTCAACAGCTTTCAGCAATTTATCACGGCTGTTTTATTACAAGACTTAAATGGACTTTGTCAGTAACTAACACATTCTTTTTATAACGTTTTTAATTTTGAGAGGGTCTGTAGAAGTGCTAATTATCTATTCTGTTCTTGGTGAACAGGAATAGACTTGAAGTTGCGGTAGCTTATTTCAGAGCAGGCTACACACCCAAAGACTACCCCACAGAAAACGTAAGTTGATTACAGCATGATAATGCACAGTCCGTAAGATAACAAAAACACTGGAACTGAGTTTGAAGTCTTTCTAATTCAGTTATCTTCATACGTCAATCTACTATTCTACTATGTGTGTATTTATTTAAAGGATAAAAATCCTTACCTCTTTCTACATAGTCAGGTAGATGTGCAAACTTATCTTTAAATTTTGCCGATTAAAGGTTCGTTTTTTACAATGAAATCGCAAGTAGTAACACTGAAATAATGGAGTCATTGTAGCTAAGTTATATTGCAGTCTAATTGTGAGTGGTTCAACGAGTGCTTGGCGTTTCAGGAATGGTCAGCTCGCTTAACATTAGAGATGTCTCGTTGCATTAAATGCCCTACAGTGGCGCATCAGTTGATGGGAACCAAGAAAATACAGCAAGTGCTAAGCGACCCTGGGGTCCTAGAGAGGTATAACCACCAACCTCTATACCAACAATACATTCACATAATCCTTCATCAACCCATACCCTAAAACGTAGCTTACTAACTGGGTCTCTTAAAATACACAATGAAGCCAAGACATTGCCTAGATTGCAACTGCGGAGCACGTCTCTTATATTATACGGTGAACACAATTGGCAAAGATTATTATTTATTCAAATCAAATGACCTTCAACTTGGTCTTCGGTGCGGGATGTGTTAAGAGTTGTTCAAAATGGTTAGTTTGTCATCATTACGGTTATTTTACCTCTAGTGGCAACACCCTTAGAAGTCGTCATCAATTTTACGAGGCGATAACAACTAACCTGCAGTGATCCTTGGAGTTCAGTAGAATGAACAGTGTTACATCTGATATAACAAGTGTGGCAAACAATCAACTCACACTGGCCTGCTAGTAACGATTCTTCAGTATTGTAATCGTATTCAGTTCAGATTGTACTGGGTGCATACTCTTTAAGCAGATCATAACATTTCATTTTCCAGGTTCCTACCCGACAGTGAGTCAGTAGACAGAGTGAGAAAAACCTTCACTGGATTGTACACTCTAGACCCGGTAATTAATCAGTACTCAGTTAATCATGAATTTTATACAAAACAATCATTTTACTGGGCATTTCAGTTCGTAAAAAAAAATGCGCGGAGTGAGAATTCTCTTAACTTTGAGATACCTTGCCAGCATATATTCTCAGTGAGTGTTTTGAGAGATATAGCGCGCACTAGAGGCAAAGAAAAGAAACTTTTCAGCCATTTAACTGGGTTCTCCTGCTATGAAAAGTTCCGAAGGGTACTTGAGTTTCTTCTCCCAGGAGGACGCCGAAAAAACATCACTTACCGATACTTCGTTGTTATTCGACTCTGATCAAAATCTTGGGTCAAACACCTTACCATCAGGGGTGGGAATGGTTAACCACAAGACCAGTGTCATATACTGTAAAGTTCTTATTCAAGTGCTTCTGCATTTTCCTTGCATAGTGAGATCTCACTTCTTTTTCATTTTGTTTGCCATGACGAATTGGTACTACATTTAAAAGATCCTTTGCTTCAAAAATACTTTTATGAAATGGCTCTGTAGGCTCCTTTTTTCTATAATTATATAAAGCACTTTCCCAAAATTTGAAGCTGTAAGTCGCAGTTTACGTTTCAGTGTTGATCTGTCCCAAGCTCGTTCAATGTTTAGGCTAATGTTTTGCACAATTGGTTCAGACGTTGTATATGAAAAGTTACTGGGGGAAGAAATGATTGGCTGCATGCACTAGAAACTGGGATTTTTGGAAAAACCAACACTCCTTGTGGTTGCTGATCCCGTGGAAGTGTTACACAATTGTCTGGTTTACAAAAAAGCAAAAGTTGTTTTGGTTTCCCTTAAATCAGTCAACTGATAGCCTAAAGTTGAACCCAGGGGGGACATTGCCAAAAACAGTATGGGTTCCATTACATCTTGCTGCTTCCACGCATTTAAGGACGTGTTCGCGCTAATTGTTTCTGTGTATCCTTACTGCGCACGCAAGTTCACATGCCACGTCATGCATGAGCGCGCGCGCTAAGTCATAAAATTAACAAATGATAGGGCAGATGGCCATTGCTAGAGCTTTACCTGGATTTAAGGATCTTGGACGTTCGGCGACCCCAATTTTTCTTTCAATGATTAGTGATTTTCTACGTTTAGGGAAAAACTGAAGAAAATGTATCGACTAGAAGTTTGAATTTTTGGCAAAATACACCATCGAATTCCGTTCTTACTAGCTCTTCGTGCATCTGTGCGGCGGTTTCAAATGCCTCTTAAAGGGTGAAATTTTGGAACAACGCTAGTAACATTTGGAATTACTTACGCAACAGACACACTTCAACAAAATATGACTAAAATCGTTTGCCTCCGTTGACTCACCTTCGATATTTTTAACTATAAACCCCTGTAGACCGTGCTCAATTATATGGGACAATTTTTCGAAATGAGTATAGTTTACCACGCTTTATCTCTGAAACGAAGACGGTGACCCCCATTTTTTTGCATTCCTGGCACAAGTATCTCATTATCTACCTGCAGTAAAAATTAAAAAAAAATTATCGACTGGAAAATTTTCGCACGAACGTCCTTAACTTGAGATGTTTACCCCGTGCATCGTAACGTTTACAAGTTACTGGAGCCAATTTTCGTTTGCCACCTTGATCAGATGAAGCTTTGACAAAAGTACACTTCATCACTGGTTCTGGGTCAATATTTGCACTTCTTGGCTTATGCCACTGTTGTGGAACACTAGTACAAGTCTGATCTGCTGGGATTTCCATGATTCCCAGCAAGCACCAATGATTTAGTAATTACAACAAGGCAAAAACATGGTTATATGTACAGTGGCCTCCAACCCTGCAGTTGAGTTATTTGTGTTATCATGTTACATTATACCTCATGATCACTAACACAATACATTTTTTTTACACAGACATGGAAGTATGACTGAGATGTTACTTTTGGTAATTGCACTCCCTAAACGATGCAAAAAAAATATTGATTTTCATTCAATACTGAAAGGTGTTGGTATACACTGATCACTGAATTTAATAAAAGCACAATTGGAACTTTCAAACACAAATCTTTATTAATAATTCTTATTAAAACGAATTGAACGTTTCGGCTTAGTAGTTGTCTATCGATGTAGAAATGATATAACCCTGACCTGTGGAATGTGACCTTTATAACCTGCGTGATAATACTATTAATTATAACAGTGTTATTTAACGGTTATATTCACCTTGCTTTGAATGAACCGCATTCTGCCCCTTCCACATTTTCTCCCCCTTCTCTCTCAGCTATCTTCAATTTTACTGTGTGAGGAGTTTCGTTCATCTTCTGGCTACGGTAACAACGGCCTTTCACTTCACATGTTCCTGCTCGACCGTCTTGCTCTTTCACGACAACATTGTGAATGTAGTTTTCCGTGAAGAATTTGCAACCTTTTTCTCCATTTTTTTTCCGCATCCTTTTAAATGGTTTGCTACTGTGATCGAGGACGCTTTTGCGAAATTTTGCAAAGATTTTATCCACGCTAGAAAACAACGCTCATCACCAGCCGCCATCTTGAATGTTGTGTTTACCCAATGTAGTTCACGTGACCGCGAAGCTAAAGAGGTCCATTGAAAGCGGTCTAGATTTTCCCTTCTAGACTGGTAATGTTTCACGATGAAAAAGTTGCAAAATAAAATGCAAAAATATTGACTATTTTCTTCCAACAGTATTTATTTGTGGAAGTGCCAAAAAACCTGATGAGACAAAACGCATAGAGGATGAGCAAAACTTTGGCAGAATTAAGTTCGGCTCATCTTCGTTCGCTAACAAAATGTCAGCTAGTACAAACCAGTAACATTAAACAAATTATTAGATTGTTCTTGTTTGCCATATAGAAACATCTTATTAACCGAGCAGGAGGTCTGTATGGGAAAATCTTAACCTCGGTCGGCTGTACAGACCTCACTCCGTTCGGTCAGTTCTACTCGGTCAAGATTCTCCCATACAGACCTCCTGCTCGGTTAATCGGCGATCATATTACCTTGCTCTCTCGTCCCATTAAATGTAAAAGATATCTGAAATGTGGAGGACGAAAAATGCGTCACGAGTAAAGCGTTTCTAGTCAAGTGAACATTAACCATTTTAATTTGTGCTCCTGGTTAGAAAAGTGCAGTTAAATGTTAACAAGGGTTTAATAGCCTGTTCCAGGCTCTCGGTAGTTGGGGACTAGCGAATTTGGGGACGAGCGAAAAAAAGGGAGAGAGAGAGAAAAAATGAGGGAGGACCGCTCCTCGCCTTAGTCCTCCCTCGTTTTTTTCTCGCTCGTTTTCGCTCGTCCCCAACTACCGAGAGCCTGGAACAGGCTAGGGTTTAAAAGCGATAGGAGAAAATCCTTGACGGTTGGTCAGTTAACACGTCAATTACCTGTGCATGTCGGGAACAAGACAGGAAAATGAGATTCCACCGAGAGATATGGTGTTCATTTCAACCTGCTTGATGTAAATCGACTGAGTAGAGGCAGTACTATTCCTGGTACAACCACAACACTGATCATGTAACCCGCCTGTGGTGTCAATCAAATAGTCAGAACGGAAA